>JBBIGB010000034.1:2657455-2671688 GCA_037577075.1 Alestopetersius hilgendorfi
GCACTCTACAGGTGCATGTTTATTTTTTGTAAGCCCTTTACCTTGGGTACATTTTATTTTATTATTTTTATTCTTATTTGAGGTTTCATTTGGAACTGAAAGCCTTGTTCACTTACTGTTTGTTTAAAATAGAAAGTGACACAAAAATGTCTTACCTAAAATAATGAATAATTGTGATTAATAATCGTGATTTCAATATTGATCAAAAATAATTGTGATTATCATTTTGACCATAATCGTGCAGCCCTACTGGAAATACCTTATTTACCTCAACCTCAGAACATAATCAGACCTAAATATATAACAAACAGTTTATTTCCACTGAATGGTATTGTGGAAATGGTAATATCGTGAGCTATTACAGGTAATCTCACATTCTCTTTAAAAACAGACATCAGCACCATGCAGTTAAATGTAATTATACTGTCTCAGGGTTAACGAAGACAGAGCAAAATCATGAATAGAAAACGGTTTGCTGGCTGCTTTCATACAGCTATTAAATATGCAGCCTAAAACAATCCATTTAAAGGACTGTTCTCTAAACTCAACAATACACCGGTGGCTAGTCCTGGAAAATCCTGTAACATAATGCAGCTTGGTGGAAAGAAAATATGTGCAAATGTTAGTTTTCAAGCAGTATTTCAAGCAATAGGCATGAATGCAAAAGTTTTACCTGATCATACAAGCACATGGTGCTCTGAAATATGTACTGCTGTTTTACTTACCTTGCTGATTTTAGGCAGAGCGTGGGCTGTTTTCAATTTCTATAATGATTTCCCCTCTCGTTCCAACCCAACAGAACTCGCTCCATTTCCAGATGGCCATGCAGAATCCCCCAACTCCTCAGGCAGATCTAATTTTTTCTCTCCTGTCCATTAATAATTGGCATGATGTCAGTCTGCTGATGTGTCAAGAACTGAATGTTTCTAGATTCGTCTTTCTCCTCCGCAACAACTCCAAATTTCACCTGGGATCAGTTGTCAATGTTTCTACCAACAGCAGCAACAAAGGTGACTTTCAGACGTCCCTGCAGGGTCACCTGGACTCCATCAAGGACTCTACGTCCACCATAGTGACTTTTGGATGTGATATCCGGGACATAAAAAGGATCTTTACAACTATAGCAAAGTTTGGGTTAATGATACCCGACTACCACTGGATTTTAGGTGATGCACAAAACGTGGAGGAGTTAAGGACAGAGGGGTTGCCGATGGGCCTTCTTGCACATGGGCGAATGGGGCAGCCCTCCCTGGACCACTATGTACAAGACGCTTTGGAGCTCGTCACGAGGGCTGTTGGATCCGCTGCCTTGGTTTCTCCAGAGCTTGCGCTCATTCCTGGCATCACAAACTGCATGGCAATTGAGGAAAAAAATCTCACCTCAGGAAAATATCTCTCCAGGTGGGTGTTTTTTTAATCTTTGGCTTCCTTCCACTGTCTTTGAATTGAAGGTACATTTGATGCATTTTAGAAATGCTAAGCTTTGTAATATGCTGCTAAAACACTGCTAATGTTCAATTTCTCACTCTGTTATGATTGTGAAGTTTTTCTATTAAAACTAGGGGTGTCGAATTAACACGTGATTCAATAACAGTGCTGATTTATCGCACCACGTGACTTTAACCCGGTCTGGTGTTCTGATGAAACATCAAGATGTGCTACCGTGCCGTTCTGCGCATGTGTAGTTCCACAGTCTTGGGGTTCTGTGCCACATATGCCAAAATTCATTTATTTTTTCAAATACCTTTTCAGCAATGTGTGAAGTGTGCGGGATTCATTTAGATGAATTAATCAGAGAGCTTGTAATTAATTAGACTATGTTTTTAATCACATGACACCTTAATTAAAGCATAAAAATGACGTGTGGTCAGTAGCTTAAAACCAGCGTAGAATCAGTTGGGGATTAAACACACACACCAAATAACTTCACTGATCCATTTCAGACTGAATAAATCATCCTTTTCAGAAATACATTTCATGCATTCAGATATGCTTCAGATGTGTTTGAAAATGTCAGTTGGCTATGATTGTGCTTTAAACACAATCTTGTGTCAGCACTATTTAAAAAATGAAACAAATACAACAAAAAATGTCTGAATCTGATTAAGCTACATCACCCCTTTGTGAAATACCTAGGGCAATGCCTGGGGCCTGCCAGGATCCTTCTATACACATCACAAACAACATGGCAGAATATGAAATGACTGACCATGTCCTGTCTTGATAACGGTAAGATGTGCCAGAAGTGACAGGAGACCAAACAGAATATGGTTTTGGCCACAGTAGACACACTATAGAGTGGGGAAGAGAGCTGAATTTAATCCTTTTTATAGAAAGACAGGAATAAGTTCTGCTAGAGAGGTGAAATGTGTATGTTCAGGCATAAAACATGGAGGTGTTAGATGTTTGGTGTCTTTTGGTTAGGTGGAAAAGTGCATCTGTAATGTCATTAAGGTGTGTAACAGTTCCCTGCAATCTCTGTATAACAGGTCACTGCTCACTGCATGCTTATATATCTGCTGAAGAATATCCTCTACATGTAAAGGGGGTAAGATGTGACAACATTTACTCTTTCTGGATAAGCCCAGAGAAGAAAAAAGAGCACAATCCGGTAGATGGGAGTTATCATAGTGAATAGAAAAAAGCTGCCAGGGAAAAACACAAGGAGCTGTAGTGCATAACACCGTGCGGTTAGCTGACACACTCAAAGAAGCAGCATATCAACTGCTGCCTCTCAAGATGCACAGTGTCAAGCAACCCTCCAGCTTGTCCTGTCCAACTGCCACAGGGGCTTCATTACAGATACTCCACTTCCTTCCCATTGCAGATTTAACAAGTGTTACCTCTGCTTCCACTGCTGCTGTTTCATAGAGATGAAAATAAAGAACTGGATACTGTGGGATGTAAAGATAAAGAAAGGGAGGACACACGCACTGATATCATTTTGTGTTTTATTGTGCTTCAGGTTCATGGCCAACATGTCATTTGTCGGCCTAAGTGGCAACATTCATGTTCAAGAGGAGTCTACAGTCATCTCTGAAAGCCACCACTTCATCTGGAACCTGCAGCATGACCCTATAGGGAACCCCATGTGGACTCGGCTTGGTAGCTGGAAGCAAGGAAAAGTAGTTATGGACTATGGAGCTTGGTCTAGCAAGAGGCAGCCTTACCCTGGGGGTGACTGGAGGCATTCCTCAAGGCTGCACTTGAGGGTGGTCACCCTGGTAGAGCATCCCTTTGTGTTCACCCGTGAGGTGGACGAGGACGGTCAGTGCCCCGCAGGGCAGTTTTGCCTGGATCCGCTAACGAACAGTACAACACTGTTGGAAAGCCTCTTTCAAGGACTTCAGGGGGGCAATGACACTGTGCCCGTGGAGCTGAAAAAGTGTTGCTATGGTTATTGCATTGACCTGCTGGAAAAGTTAGCCGAGGACATGGGCTTTGATTTTGACCTCTACATCGTAGGGGACGGAAAATATGGAGCTTACAAAAATGGCCGCTGGACAGGCCTGGTGGGGGACCTCATGAGCGGGGCAGCACACCTGGCAGTCACCTCCTTCAGCATCAACTCGGCCCGCAGTCAGGTGATTGACTTCACCAGCCCTTTCTTCTCTACCAGCCTGGGCATCCTGGTCAGGACTAGAGACACAGCTGCACCAATTGGAGCCTTCATGTGGCCTCTACACTGGAGTATGTGGCTTGGAATATTTGTGTCCCTACACGTAACGGCTGTTTTTCTCACCCTATATGAGTGGAAGAGCCCTTTTGGGATGACCCCTAAGGGAAGGAACAGGGACCGGGTCTTTTCCTTCTCCTCAGCACTTAACGTTTGCTATGCCATCTTGTTCGGAAGGACAGCTGCCATTAAACCACCAAAGTGCTGGACGGGTCGATTTCTCATGAACCTTTGGGCCATATTCTGTCTCTTTTGTCTGTCTACATACACAGCCAATCTAGCTGCGGTAATGGTCGGGGAAAAAACCTACGAGCAGCTCTCAGGTATACACGATCCGAAGGTAAGAGTGGCGTTTTCTTTCCAATGCATGAGTTCTAAATGGCTCGTGGGTGAATTTCTGATATGTTCAAAAAAACAAGGTTGAAACCTTTGTCATTACTAATGGCAATCATTCTTTTCTTTAAGCTCCACCATCCATCACAGGGCTTCCGATTTGGGACGGTGCGGGAAAGCAGCGCTGAGGATTACGTAAAAAAAAGCTTTCCAGAAATGCACGAATACATGAGGCGATATAATGTTCCCACAACCCCCGATGGAATAGATCACCTTAAGTGAGTCATAATCATTACAGCAAAGGATTATAGATCACAGCTTCAGACATGTAATGTTCAGAATGCTCTTGAATTGCCCTCTAGCATGTCCTGCTTGTCCAGTTAGGAATAGGAATATTCTGGACAGTAAAGAGTTAGACATGTACTTAGGTGTAGCTATGAACCATTGCAGATGGTGTGATAATATACAGAAGATGTGCAGACTATCGTTTAGAGCACAGCATTAACAAAGTTTTCTTCATGGCTTCACCTGACTGCAAGGCTTGCCATTCTGTTTTAGAGTGTCCCTTTTGATCTTTTACAACCTCTGCAGATGGATTTTGGGGCTGTCCTCAAATTGCACCTTGTGCCTCCAGAATATTGCTTGTGTGTATTTTGTAAATCCCCCAAACAGCACACCCATCATGGAGTTCAGGGCAGTTTTTGTGTATAAAATGCAATGCAGGTCCTTCCTAAAATCCAACTGCAAACTGTGTTTCCCAGATAACATGCCTTTGAAATTGCCCAGGATACTTTTGTGCATATCTACTCCCTGGAAACCTGGTTTGTGACATACATAATCCATGGCACCATCTAGCCACACAGACATTTCATTGAATAGATGTTTCATCCAGTGGAACACATTTAAGGCAACACAAAGGCAGCATTTTAATGTTGCTTGCAATCAGAGATGTACATGTCAAAAAGCACAGTATGCTTCTGTGAAAAAAGCAATAGGTTTTTAGAGAATTGGCAGGACATAACACAGCTATATGACACTTCCAAAGCAGTAAAAGTCTGAATATAATAGTCATGTTCCATATGTAATTTCAGAGCTGATCCTCAGAAACTAGATGCTTTTATCATGGACAAAGCCCTCTTAGACTACGAAGTATCCATTGATGCAGACTGCAAAACTCTCACAGTGGGGAAGCCATTTGCAATTGAAGGCAAGTAAATCACTGATTCTATCCTTTAGATTATATTTAATTCTTACATTTAACTACAGAGTGGATATAATTATAATTGAATACGATTCAACAGAATAAATGCAATGGACTTATGTCTGATATGGTGCCACAATACATGCACTGGCTTTATCAGTATAATGGAACACACATGATTGTAGAAACCAATCGTCCTCGTCCCTGAAACGGGAAACATTCACACCCAGTTCAAGAATTTTTGAGCTAATACTCCACATCTCATAAGGTGGTCATCTAAAGTACTGTGCTGAAACTCAAAGAAAATTCTACCAGCTTAGAGAGAAAAGATAAATAATTAAAATGACTTACACAAAACCTAATTTATATCAATCAAGTTAGTTTTTATTAAGCAAAAACACCTGTTACATTTGTGTTCAAAAATTAATATCAATAACTGATACATAATAAGACATATGAAAACACATAATACTACATCATAACTTTGTGTGTCAGTTTTGTTACATTTCACATTTGTACAATGCTTCTGATATTTGATCCCACTCATTCAGTCTGATACCAAAACCTGGGTATCAGATCAGTGCCAGCAATGGTAACAAATGCCTTTGGATTTTTAATACAGCTATAATACATATTTATTTATTGTAGCACTGAGACAAAGTTTCATCCACTTCAGTGTTTGGTGCATTGTTTATGTAACACAACATCTTTCCAATAATTGGCTTCACAGGCTATGGCATTGGTCTCAAACAGAATTCCCCTCTAACATCAAACATCTCTGAATTGGTCAGTCAGTATAAATCAGATGGATTTATGGACATGCTGCATGATAAGTGGTACAAAGTGGTGCCATGTGGTAAAAGAAGTTTTGCAGTCACAGAGGTAAGAGACAAACTCAAAATTGAAAGGCATTTTTATCATACATTCAATCGTGTCAAATCCTGTAGCCATTTTTTGGAGCTCTGTGTTTGTCTTTTAAGATAATCTAATGCGTATTTTGTGATATCCAGACTTTACAGATGGGGATCAAACACTTCTCAGGGTTATTTGTAATGCTCTGCGTGGGAGTTGCCTTGTCTCTCCTCACCACTATTGCCGAACACATTGTCCATCGCTGGGTGATACCCAGAATGCAGAACAAGCCACAGTACAAATACTGGCTTCATACAAGTCAAGTGAGTCCATTTATTTTCTTTCACACTGGCAGTATTAACTATAATCAAATTTTATCGCAGTGATGCATTAGAACATTAATGGAAGCGTGAGTGGATAAAGAGTAACTGCATTAGCATATTCTCAAATTGTATTTCTCCATTTTCTTTTATCACACTTAATATGATTGTCCTGTCAGAGATTACATCGAGCACTTAACCCGACCTTCAATGAAGACAAATTATCAACTGTTGCGAAACCGGAAAAAAGGTAAGTAGTTAATTACTACACAGCATGTACTGAGATACATTTATCTCTCCACTAATTAACACAGAAGCCAACAAACACACATTCACAATGAGAGTATGAGTTAATGATTTTGGTTGGTAAGCTTTTCCTCCCCTTTGTTCAAGCACTAGAAAAGAAATGTCACGCTTGCTCATTAACCACATGAATGTCTGCAAAAAAAATGCTATGTGGTATTTTGAACTACTAGAGTTTTTGCTCATGTCAAAATCAATTGTAGTCAGTCTGAAATATGTCCGCTCACTAATTTGGATAGATTACAAGGTAAAAATCAAATTACTGGGTCAAGCTGCCTTGAATATCAGTTTGTTTGCTTTTCAAAGGGCAAACATTGAAGGCTACATAATAACAGCTTGCAAAACAGCTACTACAGCAATTCTACCCGATTGGACACAGTATCCTGTTGAATCACGTAGTTATGAAGAGGTGAAATCATGAAAGCTTTTACCCTTAGAACGTGCAGTTGCGTTGTCATGTCATTATTTGGCAGAACAAATAATGTAAACAGAACATACATTTTTATTATATTACTCAGAATGTAAATGCTTAATTGTGTAATTATATTAGTATAGTAACAAGTAGAGCTGACGCTCTGGATAAGATAAATGCCGTAAATGTAAATAATAACTCTAATGGCACTTTTCCACTGGCACAAGGAGCCATGCCGCACTGCATGTTTTTCCACCCAAGCCATACCTGGGCAGTCACAGCCCTGAACGATGGCAGGGTCAAAAGCAGGCTGCATTTCAGCTGACTACATCACTGCTTTTTGATTGTTGAATTATTATCTTTAACGCCATGAGAAATGCAAAGGTGTACTGGGCCATCGCTAACAGATTAACTGGGCTCAACAATGCCTGATACCAAAAAAAAAAAAAAAAACGTTTCACTGGTACGACTTCATGGACGTGGTTTTAGCCATAAATTGGGGAGAGATTTGCAGTGCTGAGATACTGGTAGCAGCACCGTTATAGGGCTGAGATACATCGCAAAATCAAAGCGTACTGCAAGTTCAGTCCCATTTCAGTATGGGTTAGGTACACCACGGTTCGTGTATACTTATGGAAAAGTGCCTTAAGGGACCTGACAGTCTGATTTTGTAAGCATGCTTTGTTTCTTGACCCCACATAAAAGGTGCAATATTGGAAATAACCAACAGCCACTGTGGAACACCTCTGAGAACGCCATCTGCACACGGCGGCACCTGTGCAGTCAGGAGGGGCAGCAGAATGACGTGGAGTGTTTACAGTGCAAAGAGCTCCCACCCCCGCAGGTGAAGAGACAGCTTCCCCTGCAAGCCACCTCCAATGGGAAAACAGACTTGCTGGGCCTGGCACGCAACCCCATAGTTCAGGAGCTGACGGACTTGGAGTCACAGATCCAGATCATCAAACAGCAGCTGCAGCTAGCCATGAAGAAAAAAAAAGAACTGGAGCAGTATCAGCAAGTAAAAATGGCAAGTGAGCCCTAGAGCTTTTGAAGCTCTTTTTGTGGCTCGAGTCTTATGCACTCACAGCATTCAGAGACTTGGACCTAATGGCGGATTATTTCAATTTTGCTTCCTAAGGGGGCAAGGCTGTCTCAGTGTTTCTCTGCACATGTTTTTAAAAAGGCAGTGTTATTTTTCTCGATTTTATTTATTTTGACTTCACACTGGACTAACTAATCTGATGTGGGGGGAAAAAAAGGATGCTGACAATGAACAAAGGAGTGAGAAATTTGGAAAAAGCAAACATTTTCCTAGAGCTCCGCTTTCACTGGTACTGTAGCCTGTGTTTGTGTGGCACTTCACTGAAGACAGTGCAACTGTCCAAGGGGAAAGCACTCTGTGTATCAAAGCGACAGCTGTTTATTTAAGGTGCCAAAGTGTTATATATGGTAGCACCTCCTGCATATTGATATAAAGCGCTAACCCATTTTACAGAAGAAAGCATGATTGCTGTCTCTTGGTTTGCAATGGGAGATTCTTTACTGTGAAACTCTAAAAGGGTTCCCAGTCTAATTAAAAAGAAGCTTTGACATTTGAAGGTGAATGCTATCAGTCATTTACACTGAAATTGGTTTGATGGATTTTCTAAATATTGCATTTTGTAGGCAGGATTTACTAAAATGAAGCCAGATTTTCAAGCATGCTACACAAAAAATAAAAAGTGGCAGATAAGGTAAGGGTAATATTTCAGCAACTGAATTTAAGACAAACGTCTTCATCTCAACGGGTGCAACAATCCCATCTCATCTGAAGCTTTGTAATGCTTCAGTACTTAAGCCCTGTGGATATGGAGGCACCCAAGCAAACTCATATTCAGTTTGCTGTAATGAGTCAAGCTTGAAGGCAGAACACGAGTAGTAAACACAATGCCTCCATCCGGCGAGAAGATCCTGCCAGAAAGGTGCTTGTTCAAAAAAAAAAAAAAGTGAAGGCCTTCATTGCAGGATGCAAACTGAGTTTCTTCAACAAGTTTCAGGGAAGATGCTCACAATGTCACCATCTGGCATGAAGATACAGCTGGAATCATACTTGTTCAACACAAAAAGAGTAAAGCTCTTTAATGGATGATGCAAACTGAGTCTTCTCTACAGGTTTCCTGGGTACTCCAACTCTTGCAATGCTAAAATGTTTTGAATTCGGTAAAAAAACATCTAGCAAACAGAAGTGTGAGCAACAAGTCTATAATTGAAGAGCACATTTCTAAAACTTGGAATTTTTTAGGTAGCACTACTATTAGCATATTTTTACATTACCTCTTTCTGTGCAATAGTAAGATTGACTAAAACTCGGTCCTTGCATAATACACTGTACAAGATGAGTCGTGAGTGGACCTACCCAGGTCTCCCAGGCGGTAGATCATAAACAAAAATGGCTCTATGTAGTGGGATATAAATATTTAACTTGTACATAACACAGGTCAATAATTTTTTTTTGTAACTATCAGAAACCAGAACACACTTTTCTAAACCAGTTTTTCATGCTGATTTCAGATCCTCTTTCAGTTTTTTTCAGTCACATCAACTTTTTGAATTATCAGTAATATTAGATTATTAAAACATTGGCATAGATATAATGATCAGTGTTAGTCAGCTACCACTGTTGTGTTTTGTTTTTTTTTCAAAAGCATATGGTTATTATATGCTAATTATACCAACTATCAAGCAATATATAACTAGCTTCATCACAAAAACTATGCGGGAAGAACTAAACACAGATTTGAAATCAGCATGAAAACACTACAAAACCCACATAAACTTAGCTCTGATTACTTTGACCTGTGTAATTTTGTGACATTGAATATCAATTTACATAAAAATTGTTTTCATTAAATTTTTTAAACAAATTTGTACATACTAAAATGTGCAGGAGCTGAACCTTAGAAACAGGAACTGAAAAATTACAAGTAACTGTAAAATTTCAAATAAAAAAATGATTTCCCACGCTTGACATTTGTAAAACTGATGTAGCGTATTGTTGGTCTTAACCCTTTCTCAGCGTTTTTTCTCAGCTCACACATGTATTTGTTTTGGGATACAAGCCTTTATTTTGTTCAAATATTAAATCTGTGAAATGCATACCGGAAACTCAGGAACACTAAGCAAATACAGTAATGGTGAAACTTAATTCTATTTGTAAACGTACTGTACAAAAACCATTCTGTAAAGCCTGTCCAGTCCAGCAACAGTAGCCATGAAAGAAAGTGGAGCATGAACATGTTGCCTATAGTAGTGATCTGTACCAGCTCCCTATTTCCTGCCTCAGCTCCACCCGGATCGTTTCTCGTTTTCTTGCTCTAATGCTCCAGAAGGACCTGATTATTAGCTAATGATGGAACTCAGGTGCAGAAAAACATTAACTTGTGCAGAGCAAAGAGCACTGTTAAAGTCGGGGTTTGTGTTTATTGCTGAGCAGTTTGTGCTCATTAGTAAGCTTGTAAGGACTTGGAATAGAGGACTGCAAAGGACACACAGCCCATTAGGCCCTTTGCTCATAGGCTCTAGTGGCAAATTTTTTTTTTAATCCAGCTCCAGCAGAAAACAGAAGCAGACAAAGACATGAAATCCTGTCTGTGGATAACAAGGCTGTCTCTTTTAAGCAGACATGTTTGACTTCAGTCGATCAAGTTCTCGTTACCAATCAGTGGCAATTTAACACAACAGCACATTTAACATGTAACTTCAAAACTTAACTAGAGAATCCCTAGATGAAATGCCAAAAGTTCACCTAACGTTAGCAATAGCTAGCCCAAGGCACGTATCCTAGCCCACAGTTAGTCGGATCAAATGATTATCCCCTTTTCAGACAAGAGAATGAAGTAACATACATATAATAATCATACATGTTAACATGATTATTTTCTATTAACACTTTGTTTTAATTAGAAAAGTATTGCAGTGCAAACCAATTCTTGCACAAACACCATAAACATCCACGTTGTTTCCAGCAAATGCTGTTTATGAGCAATTATTCTGTAAGTCACTAAAAAGTGGTAAGTCCAAGCAAAACAATTCTCAGTACAGTTTTTAAGTTTTAATCAGATAAGCTTTCCAACCTAAACACAAAGTACGTATGAGTCATGTCTCAAACAGGGCAAATTCATGTTTGACCAACAAGTAGAAGACCAAATATGCACACATTAAATTCAGAATGAATTTTATTTACATTTGGAATGCATCTATGCATAAAACGTCACAACATTACTATTATGTAAATTATTTGGATTTCTCTGAACCTTTAAATTGGTGCCTTGGTTGTTTTAGATCGCACTGTGAAGCTAACACTTACTTTCTCTGTAAAAATGTCAGATGAAGCTGCTATGCAAATACAAATTAAACGTGAAGTGCATTCTACTTCGATCTTTTTAACTGCATAAACTATTCATGTTACATTATACACCATGTGAGTTTTTCACCTGGTCTTCCCTACATGAACTCTGAGAGGCCCAAGTGTCAGAGGATTCATTTATGCATTCAAGAGAGTCACACCAAGTGCAGCAGTTCAGCTACAGACTATTTATTTGACAGACAAATCAAAAATATATGCAGCATTTCCAACGAAATGCAAACCTCAAAGGAAAACGATATACAAGTCAAAAAGAACGGAACAGTTTGCCAAACAGTTCTGTGTACTTTCATGCTGAGTCAATGGCAATTCAAAGATGCCACTGGAAAAATCAATGTGCCACAATTCAATGTGGGGTTTTTTTCTCCTTACATCAAAAAATAGGAATACCAAAAACATTCCTGGAAAAACAGCAGGCAAAGTTGATCAAAATGTTTTGTACAGATAACAAAAATAATACAAAAACATGATCTTTCTCCAAAAATTTACAGGAAACAAAAATCTGAATAAAATAATCCTTTGTACAAATACCACAGAACAACATCGATATTTCAGTAACATCATATATAGACTGTTTTTTACTTAGTGATGTAAAACATGACGAGGAAGGCATAACTCCTGACATGTGATCGACTGAAGATAACATAAGGGAAAGCTACAGCACTGTCTTTTACAAAATGTACAAAACATCTGCCTCTAACTTGGAACAACATAATACTATTATTTCATATTTTTCTTTTACATTATGCGACAGTACAAAAAACATCTTGTGCCTAGAAGTGTTGAGGTGAAGCAAAGGTGACTCTGTGCTGCCCCCTTAGTCAAGTGACTTCAGTCATTGATGCCGAATGGTTCTGAAAAGACACAAAAGATGGGATTCAGACGGATGCGCATTGAGACCGCTGTTTCTTTCGATGGAAAAACCTTCCTGAACAGATCCTGCCCCCGACTCTGATTACACTTCAATCTAAACAAAACCAAAAAGCTGATCGCAGAGAGGTGAGAGCTGAGGAGGGAGGCGGCGTCTTTTTCGACCCCATTTCCTGTTGAATCAACTGCTTCGCTCCTCTTGCTCGTCCTGATAAAACCCCCTGACAGGATGCCTGATTTCCCCTCAGCTTACTGCACACATTGAGCTTCATTCTGCGGGGCATTGTCCTTAACAAGCCATCCCAAACTGCGATGGGCTGATGAGTTTGTGTCTCTCACATTTGTCAAAAAAGTGCACAGGAATTCTCCGGCCCACTCTGGAGCACAGCCTGTTAAAGCAGAAGAGCTGTTTTTGCTGGCTCACTGTCAATAAAGCTGTCTGGCTAGATTTTCACTACTGCAGAGGATGTCAAATTCAATTTGGAAAAGGACCATTGTATTTCCCTGCTGCGTATGATAAAAATGCAGGCATCAGTTCCCCCCCGCCCAGCTTTAAGAGGAATAAATGGCGACCTGCTGGGGTTGGAGCAGAAAGAAACTGGGTGCAACTATGGAGCATCACTGACATTCATGCTTTAGGGCAAAGTGACTATTACAGACATAGCATTGAATTTATGTAAACATTACACAATTAAAAGCAAAATGCCTGCCAAATAAGGGATGTGAACAAATATATATGCATTCAGACTAAATATAGTAGCTCCTGCGTGAACATGATATAGACACCAGTGTGGTGGAAACAGTTATCATGATAGAAGTTTCCAAATATCTTCAGTGCTGAGCCGCTTATGACACTTGACGTATGACAAATAATCTCTTTAAGGTATAAGCACCCCATATCCACCCACCACATGGCACGCTATGAACTCGAACCCAATTTGGACATCATGATACATTTCTAGGAGATAATCTGAAGAATCTGAGGCATGACTCTTTCACAGAGTCAAAACATGATATACCATTATTACAAAAATAAAGACGTTCAAAAGAGTTATTTGAAGCATAATAATAATACATTGTTTTTATAGAGCGCTTTTAAAGATACTCAAAGTCACTTTGCCATATAAGCACCACTTTGGTTCTCTATAGAACTTTTCAGTGGATGGTTCTTTATAGAATCGTTTATTTGTAAGCCTGGAATGTCTTTTTTAACTTTTTCAAGAATATCCCAAGTGTTAAGGTTTAACGATTTTCTTTATAGAACTTTATGGCCAGGTCTTTAAGAGCCATTTAGGAACCCTTACTAATAAGAGCATAAACGATCAGGATGAGGAGTGTGTTGAAGGATGTACCTGTGCGCTGAGGGTCTCTAGAGGGCTCTCCACACGAGGAAACGTCATCAGTGGGAGGCCACGGTAATCCTCCGTCTTCTGTTTGGCCGGAGTCGAGTGAGCCCCTTTGAAGTTGTTCACCACACACAGTCCCTGTACAGGAGAAGACACTTGAACAATGAACCGATGAACTGACTTAGAAAATGCAAACAGAGCTGCAGACAAGCACTGAACATATTGTAGAGGCTGTGACAAGACAAGTAAAGGTTTCCACAATTACAAGTGTAAACACTGCCAGTTCCCCAGAACAAGCGAAAAAGAAGCTTAAGGCAAACCTTTTCAGGATTTGCCTGGTTGCAGATAAATGTTTTCACTCCTTCAAATGCGCTACTGTAAATCATTTCATTGGCCTATTCATAATTAAACTTTCCCAAAAGTATAAAGAGCTGCTAGTAGGCCTGTCATGAAATTAAGCTGATAATTAATTGCCATATAAATATTGCAATGATTTAATTCTTCTTTCGTTGGGTGCA
>JBBIGB010000034.1:2671788-2685468 GCA_037577075.1 Alestopetersius hilgendorfi
GCCTGTCATGAAATTAAGCTGATAATTAATTGCCATATAAATATTGCAATGATTTAATTCTTCTTTCGTTGGGTGCAGCTATTAAAGTGCACAGTTTAAAAGACTGAGTAGCCTTCTTGCTTTAGACTTGTAGTTATGTAGCAGGACATAAACAGCTCAAGGAAACCAACGTTGCGCACCGTTACCTTCAAAACATTAGCGCACCAGTCAGTTTAATTTCTGTTAGGCAGTTGTTTTTGCAACAACCATGACTTGTCAATAAATATGGCTACTCCAACCTAAGGGGAAAATACAAAAATAATGTGGAAAATAACTGCAGTGAGCTTAAACAATTACAATTTGCTCTTAATTTTGATCAGCTGATTATATAAAACCTGTATCAAGCCAAGGTGCTAGCATTATCACAATCACAAATGATCATTTCCAAAGCAAAAAAATAGTTAGCTATGACAGAGATGTTATGCTCTAAAAAGTAAAAGAAACATCTTTAAACTGACCAGGAAAAGAGCCACAGAGCTTCCCAGGATGAAGCCTGCGATGACGTCCGAGCAGTGGTTCCGGTATTCCGAGACGCGGTTAAGGCCGGTGAGGAAAGCTGCACAGAGCGTTCCCAAGCACAGCACAGGTTTGGCAAGCCGACTGCTCTTCGTCTTGATGGTGCTCGTGATGTACATCTGAAAAGAGGCACACAGATGTAGACACACACACACACACACAAACAAAACCACGGACACACATGGCACAGAAAAAGGCAGATTTATTTCACACAGAGCGCACTCCCCACCAGGTGACTGAAGTACGGAGCTTAAGTAAATACGCACAGCTTGGATAACCTTGAGGAGATTAAGTCCAATTATGGAGGAAGCGATAGGAGTAAATAACAAAACTTCAGATGCTCAAGGAGACCGGGCTGAACTGAGGCTCGCCATCGCACTTTAATCCAAGGACATTTTGCAGACTCACTTATTCTTTGAACATGCTGATGCAGAGCTGGTGAATTAACATGACTGGGGTTGCCTCGGCTATTTCCAGCCCTGGCTCATATGCGAAATGGAATATGCTCCATGCTGTGGCTGTAGCTTACACACACACACACACACACACACACACACACACACACACACACACAGAAGTAGTAATCCGATGGCCTTCCCAAACCTCACACACACAATCTTCACTATAAAGGGCTTGGATCCACACAGATGTGAGCCACAAATATTTAATATGTATTCTGTCCTGTCATTGCCCATCATAACATTTTTGACTCAAAGTCACCTAAACCCATGGACCTTCTGAGATACTGCCGTTACACTGAAATGTAATTGAATAATTATATATTTCACATCCAGTAGTTAGGACATGCTCTACAGAAGCAAAACTTCAAATAACAACAAATATTCCACTGAGCACCAGTTGCTCAGTAATAATTCATTTCTATTCATATAGAATAGAATAAAATACTATATCAATAGGACACTATAAAAGTACACTATACAGTCTAGAAATATAAATATGGACATGTGTACTGTTGGGCTTTTTAGGCATTTTTTCACTAAAATATCTACTTTTTTAGTGTAAACCCTAAATATGCTAAATATTCTATTTCATTTACAACTCAGTTTAATGCATTACCCTTAAAGAAAATGTAAAAGTAAACCCGCATTCACCTCTTTTCATTTAAACTCAGAAGGTTGCTGGACAAAAGTATTGAGATGCCGCGGCGAGGTGAATGGTTTTCGGGGAATAACCCCTGATCAACTCGGGCTAACAATACAAATGAGGGCTCATTGGAAAGGTCTCCTGGAGATCAGTTGAACTAAGAGTTCAAAGTGTCTGAGTGCTTGCATCGCACTTGGAGCACGGGGGCTCAACCCTGCTGTAGAATTCGAAAGAGTGCTTTCAGGTCGGCTACAGTCTGCCCCGAGTTCCCTTGTATGAAAACATCTAGGAAAAAATATATTTATTGCCACAAAAAAAGCACAAAAAGCAGAGGATATTTGCAGTTTCCATGTTATTGTGGGGATTTCCGCATAAAACTATGAGTTCGGTTCACCAAAAAAATCTGTGTGAGACTGAATTCGATTTAACGCATGCACATACGCACACAGGTACATAATGGTATGGCAGGCACTGACAAAAACAGTAGTAATTACCTATATTTGTACATTATATGATACTAATGTAAGGTCATATTTAAGCCATAGTCTGTTCTGACAGATTTTGAAGAAGAGTATGACAGTGGGCCTGTGTCAAATTCTGAACCTATCTTTACCCCATAGTAAGATTTTCAGTCAGCAGCAGTTTAAACCAGAGTTAGCAAGAAATAAACGGAATGCAATTCAGCAAACAAGATGTGAAATACTTTCTGGACTGTCTGGACCCAGACATTAAGAGTAATCTGCCAAATACTGAAAAAGCTGGTCTTAACGAGATATTGTGGCAATTTCATGGCTTTGCCTTTAACACAAAAGGCTCCTACTGTTTTGGTGGAAGGAACAGCCAAAATTAAAATAAGACTATTCCAATGTTCTGTCCTTCTTTACTTTCCTTTTTCCTTTATTTTTCATAACAGTAGCATAAAAGGAATAGAACACGCAAGTTTTTTGCCATAATGAGTAAATGAACGGTTGTGATGAGCAGCCTTGACTTTCTCTCCGAGTTAGAAACACAAACAGGCTACGAGGGAGAAATTATTCATCTAAAATGACATGCTTTTGTTATTTCCACCATTAACGGTTAATAGACTGTTGATTAATGCTGATGTTCGTATAAAACTAGAAGAGGCAGGTCTTTCTGTCCTATTAAATGCAAGACACACTGCAAAGCATTTATGATAACAAAAATATAGTAATTAATTTTTACGGCCAATTCCATTTTAAAAGATGTTTTAAACAACAGCCAGCACAATACATTGAAAAGTGCCATTTATGTCAAAAAACTGTTATGCAGACTAGCTAAAACCAGTCAGTCCACTGCCAAATGTGCCTGGTGGACCTGATTGTGATAATGGCTGATAGCAGTCATGCAACCTTAACAAATTAACAAGATTTTTTCTAGAAAAAGAAAAAATGAGCAAGTTAATGCAAATTATTACTACATAAAAATGGGAAAACGTTTCTTACAGTGACATAGACGGCAGAGTAGACACTGAGTGAAGCGTCTTTAGAAGGGAAGGATCTCCTGGCTCTCTCCACCACCACCTGGTTCCCTGTGCAGATGTTGCCGTTGGAGATGAACTGGTGGTTGAAGCGGCATTCCGTGCCTGTGTAATTTGGCTTGCAGACGGTGAGGAAGTAGGGCGCCAGATTGCCCGTCACCACCTGACCGGCGTTCACAAAGATGTCTGTCGCAAACAGACCAAATGCAAAGACACCTGCGAAGGAAAATGCCAACACGTTTCACTCCGTCTCATTGCTCCCAATCACGGCACAGACAACACGGGCAATCCGATTAGAGATTCTAGGAAGCACAAACACAGTCGTAGCACTGGCAGTGCATTTCTAGATTCCTCAGACAGTATAATTAGCAGTTCATATTGTGCAGATTTGCCAAGGCAACACAATGTAACAGGATTCTGACATTTACTTATAAATGCATGTACGTAATTCAAATGCTTCCAGTACTGCATAAAAAGACATTCAATCCATTCATTTTTGCTGTCCTGTGAAGTGCAGCGTGATACTATCTAACTTGTTTCAGCGTGAAATTGCACATCGTTGAGAGACCCATGTTATAATTCATGGAGCCTCACATTGTTTGAAAGGAGCCCATGAGCAATGAGCTCGACAAGAGAAAACTACCACCACCAGAGACGGAGGAAAAGAAAGAGAGACAGAGGGAGAGACAGAGAAAAAGAGAGAGGGCATTCTCCTCTGTCCCGAGTGTCAGAGATTGTCTACGAGCTCAGAGTGAAAAGTATTTGATACAATGGTCCATATTATTGCAATACCAGGCCTCAAAGGACACCATTACTGGAGTCTCTCACGAATTATGCATCAGGGTCAAGTAATGCTGTAAGAGTTACTTCTCTTCACAGCAGAGCTGAGATAGATTTCAGAGGTGAAAGTACACTGGATACTCACTATCAAAATTCTGGAAACAAGAGAGTTGAGGGAGGGAGAAAAAAGACTTTCTGTGCTAGAAGAAAATACAATCATATTCTAAAGGTTACATTTTCTAAAATCAATCCGCATACTTTGGAAACTCCTGTTCTTGAATGTCTGTTTACATTTGTTGCATCATTTGTAAAAACACGAACAGCCAAGGACTCACCAGAATTGAATTTGCTTGCATTTCATACAGCCACTTTTAAATCACCCTCAGAACTAACCCGACCCGGCTCCGTGCTAAAAATCTGAACAGGACAGAAGGTCATTGCTTCTTACTTTCCTCACCTTGAGCTCCTCAGAGCTCCTCTGCCAACAGAGCTTGCATTAAAAAGACATGATGACATAAGTTGAACTGTAAAGCACCCAAAAAGACTCACCGATAAACCTGATGATCCTGCGAATGAGTGGATTCAGATAGCAGCACTCCCCAGTAACGATGGTCTTCTCCTGAGCAAGGAGGATCTCTCTGGTAGACTTCATTACATACATGGAGACTTCTCCAATGAAGATCTACAAACCGGGGAAAACAATGACATCCTGAAATGCATGGGCAAAGGGCAAAAACGAATGTATCTGAATGAATACATCGTGTTTATTAGGGACACAGCATATCATCTCAAAATATACACTATATGTACAAAAGTATTGAGAAGCCTGACCGTTACACCACCAGGGACTAATAACATTGCATTCAAATACATAGACTTTAATATGGAGTTGGACCCTCCTTTGCTTCCACTCTTCTAAGAAGGCTTTCCAGAAGATTTTGGAGTTTCTTTGGGAATTTGTGTCCATTAATTCTGTAGAGTACTGGAGCGCCATTCCAGTTCATCCCAAAGGTGTTGGATGGGGTTGAGGTCAGGGCTCTGTACAGCCAGTCAAGTTCTTCCACACTGAACTCATCCATCCATCCATCCATGTCTTTATGGAGCTTGCTTTGTGCACTAGGGCACAGTCACACTGAAATAGACATGGCTCTTCCCCAAACCGTGTCCACAAATTTGAAAGCATGACATTGTCCAAAATATCTTAGTGCGCTGAAACATTAATGTCCCAAACCCTGAAAAACAGGTGTGTCCCTTTTTTACTTTTATCCATACAGTGTACATATACTGTATCTGTTGCTGTCCAAAATATCAGTAACCCTCTACCCTGCACAGTTCTATACTGAGAAAGGACCACCATAAAACCCCAACAAACCAGATATCATTGGTGTGGTGGACTATTTCTCAGCCTAGTAACACTGAAGTGAAGTGAAAGTGAAAGTGATCATTCACTCATATGTGAACACACCCCAGCACACAGTGTGAACAGCACAAAATTATTCCTCTGTATTTAACCCATGCACCAAGTGAAGCAATGGGCAATCAGGACCACTGGGCCTGGGGAGCAGTGTGTGGGGATGGCACCTTCCTCAAGGGTACCTCAGAGGTGCCACTATCAGTCTTGGGAATCAAACCCATGTCTTCCTGACGCCCTAACCACTAGGCCACCAACAACACTACTGTGTCTGAATGGTCCATCTATCAAAAAAATACCTGGTCAGTGGTGGTGCTGAGGTGGTCCCTTTTCATTGAAGAACAGAGTTGAGGGGAGCAGATACAGTCAGTAACTGTAAACCTGTAAGATGCATCTGTATGGTGTTTCTGAATTGTAGACAGTAGGTGTACCTATTAAACTGGCAAATAAGGGTTCAAAATATTTAGCCCAGCTGTGCAAGCAACGCCAGAAATGGAACGTGCTGAGAAACTGAAGATCTCCAAAGCCTCCGAGATAAAAAAGCAACTTATTCCTCACTAAATCAGCTGAAATGTGTCTGTTACTCAGCATCTAGTAAAAAACTATCTAGGTTTTTAAGGCCATCACAGAGACCATGGAGAGAGGGAAAAAAGGCCTCCACATAAGTGCATTTTATGCCAAAGGGATGGCAACAGTGCGGCTTTTTCTCCACTAGTGAAGATTTACTCTCCGCAGGGCCTGTCCGGCTTTAATGCATTTCCTTACTCCTGAGGGCAAAGCATTGTGCTCCTGTTAAAAGCTTGTTTTATCAGCTCTGCTAGGCTTACTGCAGTAAAATAAGACTGTCAATATCTCATGATTTCATTTTATGTGACTAAAATAACACTGAGCCACAGTGAGACGAATAGTGGGGACGACTATTCAATACGCTCTTTCAGCCATGAACTTATAGTCACAGTGGAGTAGACAATGTGTTCTAACAATTATATCACAGTATTGTCCTCATTCACAGTGTGAGTGGTGCTTAACTGTTACTGTTCTATCAGTGTTTGTAATGGTTATAGATGCCTCATAACAGTACTGTGCTAAAGAAAAAGATTAAAGCAATTATGTTCACTAGCAAAGTTAACATTAGAATAAATACAAATAAACAAGTATAAAGAACACAGGTTCGGTTCCGGATTTCTCCTCGATGCCATTGACTGGGTTTGTGATCAGCAGCTCGTGATTTGATTTAAAATCGAGTCAAACCAGCTTATTGATGGTAATTACAAGTAATACTGGGCTTCCACACGGTAAATCTATTCACAGTGTACTGTTACAGGTATTTGTTCTTTTTAGTAATATTAATGTGAAAAATACACACTTTTTAACCGTTTTTAAATATTATTTTTGCAAACGCCAAAGAGTTTTGTACAGTACTGTAAACTGAAATCTAACCATAACTGTAGAAATGATATGGATTTACAAGAATAGCTTGAGTCCTTTTTTCCAGTCCATTAAATTGCCCCTTTAAAAGACTGATCTTAATATTACATGACCTAGTATTATATGATGCAAACAACTGCAACTAGTGCTTCCTTAACCCTTAAGAAAAAAGAGAAAAGAGAAAGGATTTTCTGACCAAATACCAGAGGAAGAAAGTGCAGACCATCTTTCTACTGATTATATCAGAGACCATATGTGGGAAATGTGCTGTCATCTCTCATTAGTGCTAGGTGCTTTATGGTCCACGGGGGTTGTAGGACGCCACGGGTCATGGTTTGTAGCATAAAATACAGTATAAGCCACTCCAATGCCCAGCCACCCAGTTTAATTTCCCAATCATAAGGTATCACCTTGATTCATAAAGGCTATAAAACAAGGTTAAAGTGTAAGTCATCACTGCCCCCTTGGCCAAAAAGCAAAATCCCAATGTGGCTCTGAAGACTCTCTTTCAATGTAAAGCTTGCCTCGTGCTCAGAACTGTCTTGTTTCATCCTATAAAATGCAAACACTGAGGATAGAGTGCCCTCTTGTGTTGAAGTCTGGTAATCCAGGGAGGACAAGTGCCTGAAGCCTTCTAACCACTCAGTGGTCAAAGACAGCAGGTAATAATACACTCCTTTTCCACTTGAACTCCAGAGTCAACCAAAAAAAATATCCACTTTTAAATATAAAGGTGCCTAAAGGGTAATTTGAAGAGATCCCATAAAAGAACATTCAACAGAGTGCAGGTTACGGCAGAACCATGACAAACAATACAACAAACAAACATCAAAATAATGTAACAGCAATGTAGCCTGACAGTACAATGTGAATCATAAAACAAGAATATCTGATAAAAAAGTATAAACCTCCAAAAGTGGTTCTGTAATCTCTAGTGTGTATAGTGTGAACCAATAAGAAACCATCTACTGAAAAACGGTTCTGTAATGTTACAGTATAGTGTAAATCGTTTTACACTAAAAAGAACCATCTATTTAAAATGTTAAATGCTCAAATAGTGTCTCTGTATTCTAACAGTGTAGTGTGAACCATCAAGAAACATCTATTAAAAGGTTAAAGGCTCCAAAAACAGTTCTTCTACAGCATCCAACCAACCATTTTCAGTGCCTTTATTTTTAAGTGTGTAACAGTCCTCATTCAAGCTTAAATTGTGATCAAGATGCTTCAGGAAACCTGCCTAATGCATGGTTAGAATAAAAATCATGAGAATGAAAAGCCTAAACAAATGTTTTGATTGCATGAAGACCAGATGTTGTACTCACAACTGCAGTGGGAACCGCAGCCACTACGCAGTACAAGATGAGCGGCGGGATGAAGCTGTTCTCTTCAATTCCAGGGTACGGCTTCATCAGGTCAGCGTCGTTGCAGAAGAAGCCCTGGATGTGGATACTGAAGATATCGGTGCACTCAAAGTAGTAAGCCAGCAGCACAGTGCCAGCCATTATGACCAGCTGTAAGAGAAAAATAATCTTAGACATCCGTAATGATCATTGATGACATAAAAAAATGACAGCGAGGCAAAGTTTGAGGTGCCCCTACAGACTATGCTGGATGCAAAGCTTTTAAAAAAACAACATTTTACAATCAAACTGCAGAGTTTTCCAGACATTTTAATTTACAGAGCAATGAAACAAACTATAATGTAAATTAATGCAACCACAATTGAAATAATAACCATAAACCATATTTGAACCAATTCCACTGGTCCAGCTGTCATGAAATCATTATGGAAGGCAGCCAGAGTTGTCAAATTGTGCAAGGGCAGGAAACAAATATGAGGTTTTCATGTGCTAGAGCTAAAGCGTAGGCCCCGTTTATGTTTATACTTAGCATCTGATTACTATTATCATGGTGAATGGATAATTATCCAATCCAGACAAAGCTTGTTTACCCACGCCCTCCTCAGATGTAGCCGGCGCAAACTACATATTGACTGGATCTCATTTCCCCACACCATGTTTGGATTTTTAAACCAGCCTGGCATGGCAGCAGGACAGAGTAGGAGGAGCTACAGGCTATGCTGGATGCAAAACATTTTACAATCAAACTGTAGAGAATTCCAGGCATTTTAATTTACAGAAAAAGGAACATCATGGGTCATGGACGTTTTGCTGATCAGGCAAAGCTGAAGCACAGTCGGAATAAAGATAGAGGTTAAAATTCAGCCAGGAGCTCCTTTCAGCTTCTGCATGTTTAACTATACATTTATAAATACATGCAAATGGCTAAAAGAGCGTTTAAATGAAATAGGTGGGAACAGCATTAAAAGTTGTGGGTGGAATGCAGGTCATTAGACCATTCAATGTAGCCAGCCTGGCGGAACTATATTCACACACACATATAATGTCTAAAGTGTGTAAAGTGTCTATTTGACATATGTGAACACACCACAGCACACAGTGTGACCAGCGTGAAATTCTCTCACTGTATTTAACCCATTCACCAAGTGAAGCAGTGGACAGCCACCAACAGAGCGCCTGGGAAGCAGTGGGTGGGGGTGGGACCTTGCCCAAGGGTATCAAATTGGTGCCACTAACAGACCTGGGATTCAAACTCACAATTTTGTGATCACAGGGGCAACTCCCTGAATGCTAGACCTTGCAACACTTGTCTATTAAATGTGTGTAAATACAATTTTGTGATACAAGATGCATTTCAATGTATAAACCTGGCCCTATTTCAGTAACTGACTTTTTTCTCCCTCCCCCAGTTTAAAGCATTAGTCAATCTGGGTACATCTGCAGTAATCCTTGTAACTCAAACAGTAATGACCACCTCCATCTGTTTTTCCCTTCCAAAGTCCCTCTTTTCCTCCTTCACCCTAACCTCCCCTATACTCACTCACTCTCTCCGTCTCTGTCTCCACTGCTTAAAGGCTTCCATAAAAACCTTCCCCTGTGCTCTGCTAATGATTGCCTCCTGTAGAAAGGGCCACAGGCATGCCTCTTTTTTAAAAAAGTAATATGTTATATAACTCCTCACAAATGTGCAGAGACTGGGCCGTTCTACTTCATGGCTGATTAATGATGCTGTGTGCATTTCCCAGGCAGGAAAAGAACATGCCTGAATTCTCATGGCAAATAGATGAGAGATATTTAATACTTTTATGAGTAAGACTACAGAAAAATATTTCTGCAGACTTGCTATGTCATGTTTCCCAAAAAGAAATCTCTTCCTCGCCACTTTTTATTTTATTTCTTTTGAAACTAAAGTTGAAAGCAGAAGATGAAAGCAGATGCAGATTTTCTTCACATAGAAAACTCTTGCACGATCACTAGGGGATCTCATTTCTTTTTTTGGTTCAGCAATTGGAGGAAGCCCAAAACACAATGAAGATTTATGGAGAGGACCAATGTGGCAAAAATCCATCACATTTTTGCTATACGTATCACAAGGAATGGTGCATTAATAATGCATTAACACAAATTATTCATGCCATGAATACATTTTCCTAATATAACAACTAAAACAAACTATAGTGGTGCAGGCTGAAGCCCAGCTCGACCTCTGCAAGTTCTCTCAGTCGAATGCAGCTTTTAAAAGTTGAAGCCAATTCATGAATTGATTTTAATGATTTTATTTCCAAATTTTTCAAAGTATGCAGTGTTTGAGGTTTCATTTAGAAAAACACATGTCTGAAACCAGGGGCACATTCGATGTGCTTCACAAAGGTATGTGGACATTACAGATTACGTTCAAATTGTTTTATAGTGCCTGAGAACTATTTATAAATCAATGAGCAGCAAACTAACAAAAGCAACAGCAGAAAGAAAAGCTACAGTTTCCCTCAAAAGAAGAGAACTAAGAGCTGGATCATGCAACCACTGTCACACTCAACTGATATGTGAGATATTCTGATGAAGCTTTATTTTGTTCATACAGCAATAATACAGGACTATATTTAGCAAGATATTTCTTCAGAGAGCAATTTAGTATTTCTCCATCTACCTATGACATTTTGTTCACTGTAAAATAGACAAAAATAATTAGTAATGTTCCAAAAAGACACTAAATTCATCAAAAACACCAAATTCATGATTTAATCAAATGTGAAATGAACACTGGTGCAGTGCCATTCACCTTAAGGGTAAGGGATGTTTTTCTTGCTGACTCTCTCTTGCTACATAAAAACTGCCAATTACTATACTGGCCAACAAGCAATTGGATCAATTCCTGACACCGCTGTGCAACAGTCAACAGGTCAGTCATTTCCTCTACAAGGCAGTTTATAGCACTTCTGGAGAAGAGGCTAATATCCCAGCAGCCTCCATTTACTTCCACTTTTCACACAATTAAACTCCAAAGTCCTAAAGTGCCAAACAGCATAACGTATAGTTTTATTAATGCAGAGGGGCAGAGGGGTAGTACAATACCAACATCTGGCTGACTCATTGTGTGCATTTTCCATTTGGACCATTCTTTAAAGAGCTCCCTCTCTGTTTGGAGTTGCTAGGAAGTCACCAACATTATCATAATCGGAAAACTTTACTGATCCTGGAGGAAACTGCCTATGCTACGACTGTACAGGCACACAGGGACAAAAACAAATACTAATATGAAGTCTAAATTAATCTCTGTATTAAATTCACTGTACTATATACTCAAAATGCTGTGGTCAGTGAGAGAAGTGGATATACTATAAACGAATATATAAATCACTGCTGAAGTAGTTTAATAGTAACACAAATAGTGGTATGGAGTTGTTCTCTATACTGAGGTTGTTATTGCATGTAATAGTGACATATTGATACTGTACAAGATTATTGTAATAAAGAAAGATAATAAAGAATGCACACGATTAAGCACACAATAGGAAATTGCACGGCTGAGAGGTAGCAGGTTAACACACAAGGATTTTCTGTGCCGCACTTTATGCTGGTGAGTCTCTGCCTAAAAGTACTTTTCAGTTTGGCTACTATTCTGTGGATCAGCATCGTCAATGTTCTCCCCTCGGGCCTGCCAAGCACATAGTAAAAGTGGGATTTTTCTTCTGATTAGGTGTAAATACCTCTATTTTAGAATGTATGGTGCTGGAGATGTTGACTTAACCCTGAACCCTTTCCCACAGCTGTCCCGCAGATCTGATACTTTACTCTCAAACAGGAATTTTCAGCATGTCTTTCTAGTTTAATCACTGAGATGTAAATAAAGTCATTCAGAGCGGACTGATGCACAGCACACAGTGTGAGCAACACAAAATTCTTTCTCTGCATTTAACCCATTCACCAAGTGAGGAACCCATTCACGTGGGGAGCAGTGTGTGGGGATGGTACCTTGCTCAGGGGACCTCAGAACCCACAAATTCCTGATTGCAGGGCAAAGCCCTAACCACTAGGAAAAAGAGATCACAATATCTGTAGTGTAAATACAGCATATTATTAACTATCCGAACTAGCCTCTGAACCACCAAAGCCGAGGTTTTTAATTTGTAATGTTGGCACGTCAGGGAAAAAAAAGTATATTCCTTTGCACACATGGAGAAAGAAAATACCAAGCGTAATAATTCTATGATTTGCAATTCACTTGAATTGACTGATTCTTCTTATTATTATGGCCAAATATGTGTAAAGACAACCACAAACAACCCCAGTTCTGCAACATCTGGGTGAGTCATGTTGCCCAATAATGCCCAAAAAATTTGAGTACTCCCATCCATACTGCACTGTTATTATGGCAAAAGCCAATACTGCAATAGCAATATTTTTAGTATTAAATACAATACAACACACTGTGCCCTACTGCATTTTTTAATTAAATACAATTCAAATGATAAAAACATTAGTCAGAAGTATTCTTTGTGGTCATTTCAGATGAGTACACTTTGTATGATGGTCATTATAACCAATATAGGATTTGCTCTCTTCTACACCTCAAACAGTCAGAATTCAATTACAAATAATATACCATGACCAAGTAATCCAAGCCTATGGCTGTAAGATTAAATTCATGTGAAAAGAATTCTAGCACCTTTCCCCAGTCCTCTAACCAGCACTCTAAAAATGATTTCACTTTTCCTTAATCTGTGCAAGATAGTGAGTAGAACTAATGCATTCTTACTGCAATATTCTGGCTTGAACAAAGGCTACAGAAATTAAAGTGCTGGGCATGTTCATCACCTGTGATCTATGTGCATAAGCGCAGCTGATGAAATCGCCTGCAAAGAGGTTCTCCCTCATTTGTGTAGATGGCCATGAAAAGATTTAAATCCTTGCAACCTGTAATTGAAGTGGAAAATGTATTGAAGAACTGTCCTACTAACTTCATTCTGAGCTATGCAGGCAATAAGGAGCAACAAAAAAACTTTCCATAAAAAAAACTATTTTTGAATACAATATCTATAATACTTTTCTCCAAATACCATTTTGGTGCAGCAAGTAATGTATTAACACCAGCGAAAACAATCCTGCTTGTGTTGCTGGGCAGAAAGTTAAGGTTAACTGTTTTTTGGTATGATTTAGTAGTTCTTGCTATAGGTTTAATACATTGCTTGTTTTATCATCATTATCATCATTTTAATCCATAGTAGGTGCTTGGTGTTTGGAATCACTAAAGAATGCTCCGCAGCCAGACAACATATAACAGAAAACAGATTATGAATCAAATACGATTACATTTGTGCATCATAAATCCAAAGACAGGTTATTTTCCAAGATTTAAATTGTTCAACTTGACAATCTTGATGGATGGAAATTACCCACGATTTTCAACAAGATAATCAATCAGCTCAAAAATAACAGCCAGTCAGCAAACCAACCCCCCTCCCACCCCCCGTGTGCAGTAACTGCACAAACAGCAAAGAAAGAAGACAGTGAATGCGTTTTAGACGAGTATCACATTTCTTATT
>JBBIGB010000034.1:2741373-2756682 GCA_037577075.1 Alestopetersius hilgendorfi
CTCTCTCTCTCTCTCTCTCTCTCTCTCTCTCTCTCTCTCTCTCTCTCTCTCTCTCTCTCTCTCTCTCTCTCTCATTAGGTGTGTCGGTGTTGTCCTTTCCCTCCACCTTAGTGACAGTGCTGCCTGTCTCCTAGCAGCTCTATGTGAAACGTCAGGAGGCTCTCTCTCTATCTCTGTCTCTCTCTCTCTCTCCCTTCCTTCTCCCAGCTGCCTATCTTGCTGCACATACATGGCCTGTGACTGCGAGGGAGGGAGGTGGGAGGAGAGAGAACGAGAGAGAGCGAGAGAGTGAGTGAGAGAGAAAGAGGCAGTCTGGCAGGCACATGGCCAGTGAATGAGAAGAACCTACCCTCAGCACTCAGTCTTACTGGATTTGAGCTGTGTGCAAGTGTATGTGTGTGTGTGTGTGTGCGTGAGTGTGCATCCATCAATACCTAACCTACTGCCCCCTCACCACACACGCACTGGGACAACGGATCTGAGACGTCTACCTTTGTCTTTCCAGGATGGCTGAGGCTGAACTTCACAAAGAGAGGCTACAAGCTTTGGCGGTAAGTTTACGGCTTTGTTCCTCTAGTGTCCCAGGTAACAGTGCTTTGATTGCACTGGCAAAAATCTGACATTTGCTATCGAGTACCATGGATTAGACTCTTTTGGAGGTGTCTTTTGGATGTTCACTGGAGAAAATCTGACATCTACCACACATTAGTCTCTTCTGGAGGTTCCGACTGAATGTCTACACCGGATATGTTCTGTGGTGAATCATGAATGAGCCTTCTTCAGGACCTCCATATTCAAAGCACCAGCAGAACTGATGGGTTTGTTGAGTGGGCACGAGCGACTCTGCACACGAATTCCATCATGGACAGAGGGAACATGTAGCTCTAAATACCCGTCAAATACGTTATGAACCAAAGACCACCAGTTGTAGCTGAGGATTGCTGAGAGTGGCTAATTTTGGCAGCAGCTACAGGGCTTCAGTGCTCACTGGAGGAGCGAGCAACAGATGGATAACTATTTTGGCTGCGTCTCTAGCATCTTTGTGATTCCATGGAGTACATATTTCACACAGAGGTGGTACAAATGTTGACATGGTCAAGGAGAGCCATACCCATGTGAGGCTGTTCAGTAACCTCCAGTTAACCTTTGCAAGAGAGTTATCAGCAATCAGAACAGTGGCATACTGTTGTTTAAAGTGTTTCTCATTAGAAAAAGAGAAGTGTAGACTTTAAACTTTAAATCAACACAGCATCTATGGGTAGAATAGAAAACATGTTATTAGGACTTGAATCTTATGGGAAGCACATGCTGAGGGTAGTTATCTCTTAATGAAAGGAAAAAACATCCTTTACATATTTTGCTGATTATGTCATTTCTTGAAATTGATCGAAGTCTGAAGCTGTCAGTGCAGAATAGGAACCGAATGCAAATATAAATGTACTTCATGGTGTTACTCCCTATGCAGCTACATATGCAATTACGTAATGACCCTTGAATGGTGTAGCCCAACACAAGTAAGAACTCTTGACATGTAAGGGTTAATGAGCACAAGTTCTTGGCAGGGGTTAGCATGCAAGCGTGCTAATGACTTCGGGATAACAACTGCTACACTAAAGGTTAAGTGTGGAGATGGATGGTGCTTCACTGAGACAGAGGAGGTTTGAATAACTGAAGTTGGAGGGTGTCTGCCAGCAGCTCTGTAAATGAACTAAGAGCATTTGTGCAGCGTCTGTTCCTGTGCCTGGGCTTGAGAGTTTACTCCACAGGAGAGGAAGCTGCTCTCTAGAAGAGTGTTCGATGGGACTCATCTGAAAAACATTTCCCCCGCGCGAGTGGCCCACAGCCACCGCTCGAAGCTCGAATCCAGCTGTGGGCAGAACGTCAACAAAAGGAAATGACATCGATAGCAGAATGATTTGAATCATTACAATGGTTTGGTCTGATGGCACACTCAAATAGGATAAATTAGAACCCGGACACATGGAAGAGATTATTATAGGTACAATACTGTGAGCTGGGTTCTCATTTCATGCTCAGGAAAAAAGCGAAAGAGGTAAATTAACTGGTCATTATGTTGTTGTTAGAGGTCATTTAGCAGTAACTCCAGTTCAGTTATTATAGATGTCTTTGTCAGATTACATTAAACAATATCAATTTGGTCAGATAGTCCCAAACAGTCAGGAAGATACAGCTGCAATCTGCAAACATACCTATTATGGTATCATCAGTAATGATTATAATTTTATGATTATAATCGACCACATAGGCTAATGGATGGGCTAACCAATAATTAATAACACCTATCAATAGATAATGCACAGCAGCACCACAAGCTACCACATACTGGTCATATTTAAGTGTTCTTGTGCATTATTTCCTACCAGGTATTGCAAACTAATACAATGATGAAAGTATATTTCATAGCAGCCATTGCACTAGTTATTAAGTACAGCATGAATATAAGACACAAATGTTGTGTATAACAGCAATACACAAAGCAAATATATCTTACCTAAATGTCTGTTATAAGATATCACATTTCTCCATTACAAGCTCCAAATGTTCAAAAATAGTTGCTATAACACAACTTTTTAACAATAATACACAAGATTGCATAAAGGCATTAAGAAAACTCAGCATTACTGCAGTTGTAGAAATCAAATAAATAAAAGCTTGCCATGAAGCTCATTGTTATTTATTGATATGCTCACAATCTGGCTGTAAGTGTTTAGTGTGAACAAAATATATACGTTCACATTCATGTATAAATGCAGTATATTATATGTGTCTCCTCCAATCATGTTTTTGAATCAGCCAGACCTGATAATTCCAATTAATACCAAAGACATTAGGTTAACAAAGAAAGCATTTCAGGTAAATTCAACAAAAGGGTTACATTCCCTGCCTGTCAACTTCACCCCTTTCTCAGACTTAAAAACAGCCACACATTCACTGTAATCTTGAAGGAGAGAAAAATAATCGCTGAAGACTGGTCGTCTCTTTTCTACATAAGGGGGAAATTAGTCTCATCTTTCTCCCGCCTAAACCATGTAACATGTCCCCAGAAACATGTCGTCATGGCAGCTCTTGCCTCATCATCTCTGCTGATACTGTCTGTTGGGTGTTCCACTATTGTCACGGCTGAGGGGGCTAGCCCTCCTCAGTCGTGAGCTACCTCAGGGCACGGCCCAATACTCAGACCAGGGATCCACGCTGAAGTACTTTTATTAACACACCAAACAGAAAACAAAGCAAAACAGAAACTGGCACGAGGGCCATCAGATCCAAGAACTAGATATACAGGATAACAGGACGCAGATAACTGGAACCAGGCTAGGGAAGGAAGGGGGAAAATGAGGCGATGGACGGATAGTGAGGAACTAACACAAGCAGACTTAAATACACAACCAAATCAGTGGGCAAAACATAAACAGGTGAATAACAGAAAACACGTGATAACAGAACCAAACAGACAAGAACGTCAAAATAAAAGACCCAGAACTGAACTAAAAAGCAGTGGCCCCTACTGCCCACTGACCGACCCGTAACAACTATATTTAATAATGCATTGGGCACAGAATAAGGGACAAGCTGCATGAATCTGTCCACAGTATCCATACCCCTATCAGCTCTTACTTTTTTACAACCTGTTGGTGATGCAGTCCTCACACTACAAAAGCAGCAATTTTTAGTTATTTTTTAACAGCAAGTAAAACAGTCTGCATGATCATAATTAAACCTACTTTATGTCACAATGTGATTTTGTGAATTTAACAGTTCTTCTAGGAGACTCAATACATTTCTGTTGACCAGTTATAAATAGATGCTGTTGCTTTTCTGGTGCATTGTGTCCATTCCAAATTTTTCGCCAACCTCAGAAAAACAAAACACCAGACACACAGCTCTAATATCTGGTTCAAAACCCCAGTGTGTGACATTAGCCCAAGCTGAAACCAGAGGGATTTTTCCCTCTTTATCTGTTTATGGCCGGCAGCAGCAGCAAGGTTTAGAGGCTGGCAAATGTTTACTGCATTGTCTTTTCTGACGCCAACTCACTGGAAAACCGTTAAAGTCCCACACACCACTTTTAATGGTGTGTGGCTACTTTGCTATGTTGCTTTAAAGCATGCAGTTATCAGCCAAACAGATAAAAAACTACCATTATTAATTCTTCATATTTGTTGCATTTAAACAATACACTCTGGTTAACAAGCAGATCTTAAATTGCCTACTTAATGACGTTGGAAATGCAATCAGAGGCATTTCCAGTAGACCACACAGCATGCAGCCTTTTTCATCTCTATTGGCCTTCTGCTTGATCAAGCATCATAAATTATTAAGACATTTCCATGTGTTCTTAGAATGAGTAACCAGCTGATATTAGGTTTCTCTATGCCAGCCAATGACGTTATCATAAGCAGTAGCCATGGCTGCCGTTTTATTCAACAGAGAAGCTTAACGTAGGGCTGAAATGGACACCTACCACACTTCTGTATTTACACACACCATAAAGCACACTGTTTAATGCTCATTTTGATGTAACCCAGTTTTACCAATATAGTCGGCAATTCATTAGTAAACTGTGACTTTGTCTCATTTAACCTTTTCAAACTTGATGTGTTTTTAGCAATACATTCATGGCTTTTGTCTTCGTGATGTTACATAGAGTAAAATGTGGAACTGGACCTCTCCCATGTTTTCTAACATTACATAAAAGAAGCTCCATGCTGGAGATTGGTTGGAGACCATTTCTGAGCAAGTACAAATACAGTATTCAGGCCACAATTTGGACCAGAAGCATTTAAAATGCATTTGTTTCTTTAGATATACAATACATGATTTTAAAAAAAACAGTACAATACACCACACACCCACACACACCCACAAAGACAGTTCCCCAGCTGGCAGGAGGAAAAACTCTCCAGACCACCCTATCCGGGATGTCTTGAGGCTTTGGTGTAGTGTCGCTCTAACGGCTGGCCTGGCAAGCCTCAGAGCCACAAGAAAGACATCAAAACATTACACGAAAAAAACAGTACCGTACCAAAACAAAGGAAGAATTATGTAAAACAGAAGTCATTTTGCCTCACTGTTCTTAAACCAGAACACACACTCACACAGTACCACCTGGAAAAGCACACAATTCTACACCAAAAGGAGTCCTTGAGCAAGACTCCAAAAGCTACATTGTCATACATCTGTCACGTGATTCAGCTGTAGTTACCCTGGATGAGAGTGTACAAATGCAGAAATGTATATGACTGTAATGAATGAATTTTGGTCAGTTATTATTTCAAAATAAATACCACAACATTATTAAGATTAAAAGTATGGAATGAACGTTTAATTTACGTCAGTAAAAGTTTTCCAAGGGAAAAAGTACAGATTCAATGCTGAAAGCTTCTATTCATTCTTGTTTCTGTCAGTCCCTCCATCCAACATCTGTTTTATTCCAACCATTTAGCTAATCTGGGCCTCTTTCGTTTCCCATGCACTCTAGAAGAGCAAGGAACTGTGGGCTGCTTGAAGTTTGACCAACAGTGGTCGAGCTTCTGAAGCCAATTATGCCTAGAGTTATATTTTGGGGGGCAATTAATTTGGCACTGATTACAGTTTGTAGGATTTGTGTGTGTAAGGCACAACGTCGCTGCTGACACTAGCTGGCCATGCTTCACTTATGCTTGGGAGCAATATATTACAGTCTAATTGTATTAGCGTTATATCACCAGTAAGCAGCACTGCAGACAGTATACACAGTATAGCCAATTAATGATGGACTGAAGACTGACAATACCACTGTCAACTGTGAATTTCAAATCATGCGCTTCACATTTTGGTGGAGCTAAACCCAAACATTTTTTTTCTCAAACAATGCAGTGCATTGTTGGTACCTTCCCAGTATCGTTAACTCCTGTCTGCAGTTTTATTCCACGGGCTTTAAACCACAGCCAGAGCTTTAGCACAGCACAGGCAGACCAGACCAATCCTGAGGTTTTCCATCTCTGGCCAGTGAGTGAGGCTATGTCGCTAACTTCACTGAAAGGAAATTGAAGCGGGTTGCTAATTGCAAAGGACCGGGTGAGGGAAAGTTTGCGTGGGCACCAGTTGGGAAGTCAGACTTTTCCCTGGCGTCTACACGCCTGCAGCAAGCGATTCAGACATATTTACATCAATGACTATGAACGACCCAACTTTCTGCCGCGCCCCCTTAGCACTGATCTTTGGCTAAGAAGGGCAGGGCAGCTATCAGAGGCAAGCTAAAATTAGCAGCAGCTGTTTTAGCCAACTTGGATGGGCTCCAGCATAGTTGAAGGGGGTGGGGTAAAGGCACGGGACCTCCTCGGCTCTCAGGTGGGCTCAGGCCTAGGGGTCATGGCTCAGCTGTCTGTCTTCCATAACCACATGACGTGCAAAGGGGGCTAACCTTAAAGCTTGAACCCCCAAGGGTGTAGGATAATGTCTTTGTGTAACTGCTAAGTGCTGTCAAATGTTTGAGGAGCCTTCAGTCAAGTGTACACATTTTTAGTATAGCTTATTAGATTAATGCATTCCAGTTTGCCCCTACTGTTGAAATCAAATTCACTATAGATTAATTATTATTTCATTATCTGCAAGAGTGGAGCTGTTTATTAGGTTTAGATCATGCTTTTGTTCACTTTGTTTGGAGACAAAATCCTACTAGTCCTGTTCAGCTGGAAGCGCCCATGCCCTAATTTGTCTGTTTGGTTTTTTTTCCAATTGATCTCCATGTATGACATTCATGTGGGTTTATGCACCTTAAACCCTTTTTCATTTCATTTTTACAAAACTATTTTCCAAACTGTCTTAATCCCTTAGAACTGAAGAGCCTGTTTTTGCAAATTTGCTTTCTGTGTAAATGACCTCTGTTTGGGCTGCCTGCTCTGTATTCCAAATAAAGTTTAAATCAATTGACAAATCAATTGCTAACTTTAGCATGACTGGTCGTGGCTGAACTCCTACTGGCTGAATACTTGCATGTATTTAAATCAATTGACTTTTGTAATGTCACATGAACAAGTAACATAAGATGTACTGTTTTTGCTGCTTTTCATAAACTGGCAATACAGACGAAAAAGGCATAATTTTTATATACTCCTTATTTTAAAAAAGCAAAGAAATGTCAGTTTTTCATGATATAGGCCCTATATCTGATTGGACAGGCTGATGGTGCAGGAATGTGAGTGCAAAATACACTTATATTTAGACCAGCTGGTAAAAGTCATAGACATCTTGTATGCAGTCAGCTGGTCAACACCTGCTACCATCACGTTAAAAAAAAAAAAAAAAAAAAAAGTGTATTCAAACTATTTCAAAGAGTTGGTTTGCTTTGCTTGAAGAGGACTATTACAAATAATTATGTGAAATCAATTTGCCAAAAACTTACCATTAGATTTGCTTTGTTAGTGAGCTGTGATCACTTTAGAGGACCTGTATTATGGAAAATTTAATTCACATTTTTTTTTAATAGTTTAAATGAACCAGTTACAAGTAGTGTGTAAACAGTATTGACGTGTCAAAATGTTCCATTGATTTCCCATTTCATACAGTCAGTCAGTAAGTTGTACCAACAACCTGTTCTGAATTTTTTTTTTCTGTTAAAATGTACAGCCAGTCATAACAGAACTCACTTACATATATCAGTCTGAAAGGCACAGTAACACTATCCACTGGTTTAATTCAAAGGGACAATGAGAGGTTGGAATATTGCCATTTTAAAATATTTATAAATTATTTAAAATTATATTTATAATTGAACCTCACAGAAAAGTAATGTTATCATTTCACTAATAATCAAATTTAATGAATAATTTTATCTTTAGTTCTAAACTCACAAGATATCACAACAAAATTCATACTGAATGCTCCGAATGCCAGGTGTAGTCTACGCTGATATTGGAGTACACTCAGATTCATAAATAGCACATGAGCACATGAAGCTGTTTGGTGCTATGCTCTCACATCAGTGCGTGTTCATACTTCTATGCGAATAATTATAGCATGTGGCTTCAGAGTCATTCAAGGTAATTCCCTTTTGTTGGTCACAATCTGACAGTTCTCTACAGAAATGGCTTTTATCAAGCCTTGAAGTCTGCAGCTGGTCTGACTTGTTTGTTGGAACAGGAAAATTATATTTCATTTTGGAAATTTGATAGCCTTCTCCAGGGTGACTAGAAGAGTTTTGTTACTGACTGTGCTGATTGGTTGCAATGCGAGGTATTTCAGACATGCGGGGCATATTACAGTCTTGTTTTAAATGGCAGATTTCAGGCTTCATGTTCAGGAATGGTTACTAACTTGAGCTGCGCCCAAGCCAGATTTTAAAATTGCAGAGGACAAAACAGCCCTTGTGTGTCAAAATCAGCGATCACTTTCTGTAAATGTGTTCAGTAGAATGGAATTCAGTGTACTGTTAATGTTGAATGATGTACTGGAACGTCACATACAGCATATAAAGCAATTATTGAGGAGACTTTAGAGGCTGCTGAATGTTTTTGTTATAAAAAGTAAGTTAGATGTCTTTGCCCTTCATTTTAGATGTGTTTTTTAATACATTATACAGGTAAACATTTCAAATGCTTTTATGGTTAGCTGACATTATTAATGTGTTATAGTGAAAGTGCCAGATGATACCACCTTGCAAAAATCCAAGCAGTGGACAGTAAAGTACACAGTGTGTAGTGCAGAAGCAAATCATGATTTTAGAGCTAGACACCACAATTGGATTCTAGTAGTATGTTAGCACTAAGCTAATGGCATTGCTCTTTTTTGGCCATTCTAGATTAACCACAGACATTTGAAGCTTGTAACAGATATATTAATGATACTTTATGTGTTTCCAGAGTGACTCCTTAAGTAAATAGCCCTGGCGTAGTGCTGCTCCATGTATTACCTACTGACTGGATAATTGTGGAAAGTTTCTGTTTGGTCCCATTTCCAACAAAAACTTGAAATGAGAGAAGTCCTACAGAAGTTGCCGAGTTTAAATGAATCTATTGAATTAAAAAGTACTCCAAGTTACAGACCTGCATTTTTTAGTTCCCATAAATTGTTGGGCCTGTTCTGAAGGCCCAGGCTACCCTGAAGGCTCCCCCTTGTATTGTGGTAGAATACATTGTATAGTGCTCAAATGGAGACATAAAAATTCCACCTAGTATGTTGTATAATATTATAACAACAGAACAATCAGCAGAGGATTATAGGTGTATTTCTGCCCTCTGAGTTAAAGAAGCTGTTAGAGTACTTGGATCATGAATCATTCTGCATGAACTGTAGCAGCAACTTGACCTCACAGACTAGAGACAAAGCACACGCAGACATCTAGTACTAATGCTAATGCCATTAAGACTTGTAATGCAGTTAAATCATATGGCAATATGATATGGAATATAATACATGACTAAATATCATTTGTGCATTTTTATTCTTTCTCTAAAAAATGTTTATACATAAATATTATGTCAAACATTTATTGTCCTCCTGGAGTCTTGGAGTGTTTACCTCCCACATGTATATAACAGGATTCCCCCTCCCCTTTACTTAATGCTCCAGCCAAATACTGGCTTCTGAAGAAGGTCGTTAGAAACAGCAGTTGTTGCAGATTGTTGCTGAAATTTGACTTCTCAGGAAGGCAGATCCTCGGGACCAGGATTGGTGACCAGGGAATTTAGTTCATAATGTAGTTTGGTTTCCCTTTGCTCTTTTGATAAAAAATAAAAAGCTATAGTGTCCAAAAGTTTATAGATACTTTTTCATTTTTCAACCGTTCCTCTGAAATCATGAGTATTAATACAGACTGTGTCTTCCATTTCTTGAAGTAATAGCTTTTACTTTTCTGTTTTCTTTTTTGTTTCTCTCCAGTTGATGCTTTATGACAAAGTTCAGTGTCTGTCCTATTTTGGTATCAATACTATTCTATGGAGATTATTGTAGCTGTGTGTTTGTACACTAATTACAGTAGAAGAGGTGTCTAAATACTTTTGGACATTTAGGTAGCTTGAGTGCTGGTTGCTTCTATTAGCCTTAAATTAGAAAGCCCCAGTGTTTAGCTGTAATCCTTGTGTATGGAATGCTGCACAGATGCAGGCCAGATTTGTTATTCTCTCCTAGATTTAGCCCAAATGCTTACCACATGGATGTAACAGACTACAGGCTTTCATTTAGTAGCCAAAATATGGAAGTGCTTGAAAAATAACCTTTAATGTTGCTTTTCTGCACAGACCCTAATCAGACACTGAGTGTGTGTTTACCTGAACCACTTTACATTTAGGATGCTTCCTTGCTCATTATAATGAAGTTATTTCTTTCTCTCTGTAATTAGGCCTGAATAAGCCAGGAGCATGGTTTTAGTTCCCCACCAAAGATGATGATGGTACTGTTGATAAGGTCAACATAAAAACTTTAAATACCAATAAATAGTAAAATGTTATGCTCACAGTAGGATGCCGGTTTCTTCTGGATGAATCAAGTTAGTGGAATAGACAAGAATGTACTAAAGGGTCATTATTACGATGAAATACTCCATTTAGGGGGGGTGTTAAGAAAATTCACTTCCAAGCTAATGTGGTACTTGCAGTGCCCTCGCACAGTGAATTTATTGGTATTTGCTACTTTGTGTACAGTTTCAGTGAATTTTCAGTTTATCTACAAAACTAAGCGTGTTTACTGGCAAGACTGTGGTAATAATGTGTGTTTAATAACCACAGAAAATCAAATACCTAATCAAATATCTAAACTACTCGTTGATACATTCCACACCTGTGCCACGACTGTTGTTGAATGTAATGGACTTTTGTTTGTAAAGTCATTATTGTGTCATCTCTGTAGAATTAAATGGTGTTCTTGCTTAGATAATGACGCAATTCATAGAACAATCATAACGCTATTATCTACTATGGGCCAAAATCATTGGCTCAGATATTCGAAAAGGCCTGAACTATCAAGTAAACGTTTAAAAAACGAAATTTAGAGCAACATGTAAAGAGAGATGAGTAACAGCAAGTATGTGTCTCAGGTTGCTGCTCCCTATATACTCCCTATATAGTGCACTAGGTAGAAATTAAAATAAAGGCACCTGCATACAAAGAGTCACTATGGATCCAGTCATGGAAAAATAGTGGGTAGAGAAAGTACAGTTTTACAACTTACAAACTTACACAGCATGCTGTAGAGGAAGTGAGGATCAGCAGATATCGGTTTGCAGTTTCGGTATCAGTATCAGCTATGAAAAAAGTTGCATCATGCCACCTCTGATCATACCTATCGCATAATGCATGTCCTACTACTCTTCTAATTCCTGACCTGAAGCCCTAATTCCAAGTTCACAACCCAACAAAGACACAAACTGTGTCATCAATATTTAGATGAACACTTACTCCATTAGCCCTCACATTAACAAAGAGCAGAAACATAACAAATAAATAGCCTGCATATCCGTTCTCATACTGCTTATACTAGGAAAGGCATGTCCGCTCTATTTTAGTCTGTCCACTGAGACGAGTGCTTATGACTGTGTTGATAAGCACCCAGCACCACTCTGATTGGCGCTATCATCTGTATTGATAGGGTTTTCCTGCAAACAGGTAAGAGTGTTGCAGGCTCCCTGATTCAAATTTCAAACACATTCCACAAAGGGGAGATATATATATGGAGAGAGAGAGAGAGAGAGAGAGAGAGAGAGAGAGAGAGAGAGAGAGAGTGATAGAGAGAGAGAGAGAGAGACAAACTGATTTACATTCTGTACAATACATGTACAATACATGCAGGTTTGTACATCCAACTTTGTTTGACTTGTTTTTCCAAAAGAAAACATATAATTCAAACCATAGTTTTCCTTTTATTTTGCCTAGATAAGAAAACAATAGAAAGAATTAGCAAGAAACAAGAGCGAGAAACAAGAGCGAGAAACAATTAAAATTACACCATGGTTTCATTACGGTTAATCAAACATCACAAATACAACGACATAGCTGCAGCCATGCCATGTATTTATACTAACATTGCTGTAGTTTTTCCTCATCTGGAGCAGAGTGAGGGCTCAGTCATCAGAAATGTCAGCATAGTTGCCAATGGAGGCGACACAGCGTAGGAGTTAACAATGACACATCACAAAACTCACAGTGTGTCATCATACCCAGTATCTCTCAATATCAGTGTGATCTTTTTCTACTCTGACTGGTTGGCTAAGATCGCTCTTTCAAAATGGGTTTCTCAAGTTCTTTATAGTGAGCGCATTGGGTCCACAATGAACTTTCAATAGCTCAATGCAATACTGAATTTTCAGTTTAATCTGCCACATCAGTGGAATAAACTGCTTCTCAGAGCCACCAGCATGCGCTGAAGAGAGCAGGAGAATTGTCATTTGAACCATAGATGTTTCTTTTATGGCAGCTTTGCCTAGTCCTGGTCCTAGAGATCTACTAGCCTCTGACAACACATCTGACTCTAATATATTAGCCTGTTTTACAACACATCTGACTCTAATATTCAGATGTTCCTTCATTAACTGGATCAAGTGTGTTAGATTTGGGTTGAAGCTAAACTACACAGGGTAGTAGATTACCAGGACCAGGGCTGGGCACCCCTGTTCTTTTCCAGGGAACCCATTTGGTACCTTTTATTTTTAAGACTGCTGAATGACCAGTTTTCAGCGGAAGACTTTCCTAGCAGACCTCAGTTGTACTGTGGCCTTCCCCTGAGGTTTCTCACTGGACTGCATTTGTGGCATCTTGGCCAGATTGTTGCTGGCTTTGAACTGGCTTTGGTGAGTCCAGGCAGATGTTTATGTGTGTTAATCTGTGGATTAAATTTAGTTCCATCACAGGCTGTCAACACTGCCTTATAGTTTGGTGCTCACAGTGTGGAAAGTTTCATCAGGGGGAGCACAGTTTATAGGGACTGCAGCCAAGAACACCAGCAAGAGATGCTATAGGGAAGCTGCAGTCCCTTGCCAAGATTTACACCCGCACAATTTGGGTTCAGCTAGTTTCTCATCCTCGGGAGGCTTCTGCAGGTCAGGAATTCAAACCACAGATTTTAGGTATATTTCTTTCTCACCAATATATTCCTGTATGCAAGCAGTGCTTTCAGAAAACCCTCCCGGGTGCTTGTCTGTGAGATTTGGTGTTGTTGCAGAAAGAGAGAGAGGTTGCTGTACCATTGCAAAGCAGATGTTTTCAATTTGTTCCCAGCAACAAATACTCTTTGTTTAGGCCTCATCCCCTCACCAAGTCCAGCTGACATGACTTTGCCTTGAATATTACCTGCTGACATGCACAGCCTCCTTGCCTCAATTCTTTGCAGATGCAGAATTCTGTCTGGGAAATTAGCTATGGCTAAATTGCCAGTGACATCATCCTAGGCCTATATCATGGCCAGCAAAGTCTATGATAAAGACTAGTCTTGCATAGGGGAGCAATATCAAAACTGGTTTCACTGCAAAAATTTTGGAGCGATAGAATCAATTATAATACATTTGAATCAGAATCAGAAAACTGTATTGAATTGCAAGTGATAAGAAAAATATAAATATGATGTTACGGGTCGGTTTTGTATGTTTCAAACTGTCAGTCCATCGTCTCATTTTCGACTTACAAACGCCTTGTTTATGCCCTGGTTTCTCACGTTTATTCTGAGTCTGATTCCGGTTCTCTGGTTCCTGTTTTCTTTTACGGCCATTGCGCCAGGTTTTGTTTTTCTGTTTGTAAATAAACGTACTACCACAGCATGGAACTCCAGCATGCTCTATGGCGCGAGGTAAATCACAACAGGGGATTAACCCCCCCTGTCGTGACATACGACGTCTAAATAAATCCAATACATCTCACAGAAAATACTATACTATGTAGACTAAATACTACAGATATCTGTAAGTTACTTAAGTGAATTATTAGTAAAAAATGGTGGTTAGGAGTATGAGTTTGCCCATAATTCTATTTTTATTGTCTGTATTTAACTGCTGATTGAAGTTCTTTTAGTTTCTTGATTTGCACCTCCACTGAGTAGTTTTTAAATAACTTTGAATTGAACTAAAATGATCTAATTAAATGTACAATTTAATTGAGCTAAACTGTTGTCAGAGATTTACACCCTTGGTGTTGCAGGTCTGTATTCTAATCCTAGTTTCAGTATGTGTGAGCAAGCTTGGCAAGAAATAGATTAGCCATTAGTGCTGGGTTGGGTGTGGAGACTTCTGCCATTCCACAGTGCAGTTTACCGAACACGCAGTGAGGAATGCACCGCCAAGGTAATTATAGCTGCTCGGTCAGAGCACAATCATGAGAGACCACTGATGGATAGTAGTGGTGTTTGTTGATGAGACGTGCTGTAAACATGCTTGTTTCTCATAATTAACTGTGCTGGACATTAACATTGTTTTGAAATTCATGTCCATTCATAACCCTGCACAAATTTTATAATATAGCCTCCACGTTATCAAATTTTCTCCAGTATCAATAAAGTTCTCTGATTCTGATTTTTAAGGAATCTGGTCTTCAGTTTCTTACACTCAGCAATTTCCACTTCTGTGGCAACTTCAGGTCCTGTCACACGCCCACCTGTATTTATTAGTTTCTTGTTAATTTATTTGTTTGTTTGTTTTCATATCCACATTCTAAGCGTCCGTGAGCACTGGAAAGGCGCTATATAAATAAAAATTATTATTATTATTATTATTATTATTATTATTATTATTATTATTATTCTTAACCAAATAAGACATGTACTGCAAATGGATGTTCTGGCACATAATAAAATTCTACTTGTGGCAATAGAATTTTGGACAAGTCTGTACAGGAAACAGGACTGAAGCTGTCCTCTGGGATGTTCAGAACAGCTTTAACAACAAGACTGTCCTGAAGAGCCAACGTTTACACTCCCTCTGCCAAGCTGGTAATCATCAGATGGAGTTTATAACTTGAGAATTAAACACACCTCAGATGTGTCTGCTTGGACAGGGATAGTTTGCATTGAGCCAAGAGAGTTCCAGGATCTGTCGTGTGAACAATGAATCAATTCAGAGACAGACTACTACTTCTCAACCCTTTAAATTCTCAGGCTTTTTTAAAACCCAAGGTTTAATATTCAGCAGTGGACAACAAAACCGAGTTATTATTAGTTTAAAAGAGAAAATAATGGAAACCTGTTCTTGCTGGCTGGGTTTTGGCCATTTATTGCTGGTGTGATTGTTATTCACAGCTACACAGTTGCATCAGAGTTGGGCCATGTGTGTGTGTGTGTGTGTGTGTGTGTGTGTGTGTGTGTGTGTGTGTGTGTGTGTGTGTGTGTGTGTGT
>JBBIGB010000034.1:2756782-2771829 GCA_037577075.1 Alestopetersius hilgendorfi
CCCTGAAGCCAAAATTTTGTCCATTTTCACAGAGAAGCGTAGGCCATATAGGCAAGTCGATTTGATATTACATAGCAATACTGCAGCCTCCCAGCCTAGTTCACCAGAGTTCAGACAGCTGACATAGTAGGAAAATGGCATAAATGGACAAGCCATTGCTCTTAAGTACCCCTTTCACAAGCAAAAGCTCCCAGGACAAGATGGATCTTATGGTTTGTGGTGTTTTTAGCCCTCATTCTATATCTGAGCCCCGATCAAAGTTAAGCAGCTCTGACAATGTCACATCTTGAGCCATTTGTGGTAATCTGTTATCTGTGTATTCTTAGACATCGGGTGCTGGTTTTGGAGGTGGATTGTTGGGAATCGTGGGAAGGCTCCTTGGCCTTTGTTATTGTGGAGCCTGTAACCTCAGTGATGGAAACAATAGCAGGAAATTCACTTGGGTGGAGGCAGAGTGGGTTCCTAGGCCGCTGCCTTCCTCATTGGCTGCCAGCATTCAGAATGAGCGAGATGTTGCTCCTGTGGGAAAAAGAAAGAATGCATGCACACAAGTGCCTTTTAAAGGGAATGGATCTCATTCATGCTGGCACTGTCCATATGACCTTCTGTGCAGCAAACTTGACTCACTGAGTGGCATGAGTTTCTTTATCACTTTTCATTGAGAAAGACTTGCAGTATAACAAGCAGGAGTGACTCTAACATTCAGAAATTCTGTTAGATGTTGTCATTGTTGACTATGGTTTGCCAGCTTAACTAATGGGATATTTTGCTCCTCAAGGTAATTGAACACTTTATGACTGACAAAGATAGGATGGAAGGTAATATGAGTACTCAGTTAAATGCCAGTACTGGAATACTATATCACTGTTTGAGTATTTTTTATATTCCATTATGAGAAGACCAGAAAATAGACAACCAACCAATTTAGCAAAAAAGTATTTTTATGCTTGAGCAGTAAAATGTGGTCGTTTTATATTATGCATAATATTTTACACTCTCTTACTATGAGGCACAAATGTCTTAGCATGGGCTTGAGCAGTCAGAGGCAGTATGATCTTATCACTATGTAGGCTAACAGCTAGTTATTTAAGTTGAAAAGTTGTCATAGCCTCTGTTATTTATCCGACACGAACACTTCTGTTTGCCCTTTCTGTACAGCTGAATATTTATTTACCTATTGTCGGTGCTAAAAGGAAGGCAGCAGCTTTATATTTTTGGAAAGAAATCCCTCTTTTCATACCATGTTTTTCTTCCCTAAGGTACATTTTCATTCATTTATAAAAACTTAAATATCAAAATGCACTGACAATTGATAAACCTCACTTTCTGCTCAATGGCTGAGCGGTAAAGGGCAGTGTGTTGAGTCAAGAGAGTCAAAAGGCTGCTGGTCCAATCCCAACTGCAATCAGTTAGTAGCGTCTGATGGTTAAGGAAGGTTGTGGAATCCCAGCACTGCCAGTGGCATCACTGAGGCACTCTTGAGCAAGGTACCATACCCATATTTTGATCCCTGGGTGCTGTGTCGCTGGCTACCCACTGCTTCACTTGGGTGTAAGGATTAAAAGGCAAATTTCACACTATGCTGAGGTGCATTCACGTGTGACAAATGGTTCATTTTCATTTCAACTGTAGACCTTTCAGTTTTATTTGGAAGTTAACTTACCCAAACCTACATTAGGTAACGCAGAACATACATTAAGCTAATTGATACTGCGCAAATCGGTCTGACAGAAAGAGAAGCTGGGAGAGAAGCTGTCTGATTATGAGTCCCAAAGCACAGTGCTCATCTGAGTAAGCCTCAGCATTTAGTATGCTTGTAGTGTATGTCTTCACCTTGAGCACGACTGCAGTTTTCTCCTTTAGTACGCAATGTAAGCAGTGTAAGCCTAGTTATGAACAAGCAGAAAGCCATAAAACGATGCTTAAGTTAAACGTTTATGAACTTGAGAATGAGTTGTGCTAGTCCCGCACATCTAGAACCATTTTGGCTTCATATTTCTTATAAATGAATCTCTATGGACAGTTAAAAACATGCACACAACATCAGCATTCTCAGCCTTTGCTGCTGAATTCTGTCCACAGCTGGAGCTGAGACAGAGGCTGTGGATGCTCTCTGAATGGCAATCACACTAACAAGACAAGTCTGGGATCCATCCTTTGAATCCCTGAGGTTTAAAATCTCATTCTGTAAGCAGGCAGAGTGTTCTTCTTTAAGGAGTGTTATTTACAGAACTACAGGGCCTCTTATTATGCACATTAGAGCTTGCTGAAACTGAATGCTCTGATGACAGACCTCACCGGCTGGGAGAAGTGCAGCATATAATGCATCAGTCTAGAAAATTATAACAATTATAAGATAAAATAAGATAAGAGATAGATAAGAAATGCCTTTATTGCTGTGATACTGAAGCAGGATGCTACTAACGAAATTGTAGGGGCTACTTAACAGTGCAAACCAGTACAGACAGTGAACATAGTGCAGACAGTAAACATAGTATGGTCAATAAACATCAGACGTAGAACATAAAATTGCAGACAGATAACAATGACACACAATTACAATCAAGAATTATAAAAGTATTGCGCTTATTTAGGTGAGAAAAACATAGCACTTAGACAAACACTATAGACAACTTTGAGACTACTGCACAATGTCCTGGGATGGTGGAAAACTACAGCAGTTATTGCACATTATCTGTGAGTGGTAATGGTATGGGTTTGTGTGTTTATACAGCCCAAGCCGACACAGACTTTAATATTCATTGTCACTGCCCCCAAGGTTTAGGTCTCTCTTTCTCATTTTCTTCACGATTACACAAGACTCTTGTCTTTTACCAGAAATTGCTTTAAATTCAGCAATAACACCCAAATTAAAAATGTGTAATGCATTTAAACCTAATGAATAATAATTTCTGAGTCCATGTTCTATCTTTTCATATTTCGTTGTCTGTTTCTTTATCTTGTCTTACATCTTTTGTAATGTCTATTGTGTTTGCGCTTGATTTGCATTTGATTCTTCTTTGAAAGATTGCTTTTTATGATTAGTTTGTTTTAAAGCAGTCTGAAAAAATAAGCTAAAGAACTTTTCTATTATCATTAGTAGCAGTAGTAGTGTTGGTAGTAGTATTTAAAGAGCACATATTATGCACAACTGAATTTTTCTTACTTTTTTATGTAAGTGTTTGATGTAGTATATAAACATATATGAACATATAATAATATATGACACTTTTTGCTTCCCAGTTCATACAGTCCATATTGAGGAATATGCAGCAAAAACAGTCCAATTTACTGCTTTTGGGATTGACCACACATTAACAGACAGCTACCTATTTAGCCTACAGCAATTTAGCCTCATCCACTAACATGGAAATTATAAGGATATTACAGGGCAGCCAACCCAAAAAACAAAGGCCATTTTAATTATGTTTTGTTTGTTTTTTTAATAATACATGTGCTAAAGTCTTTGTTACTAAAGGTAGTTATTCCCAATTCAAATTTTCCAAGTACTAATTTGTCACCCAGAAGCACATTAATTGGTCAGAACAGGTGAAACAGCATTAGCTGCTTGAGCTGGAAGCTTCTGGGTATAGATTTAATTTTCTCTTTTATTTACTTCTTTTGTTATGCCAATTTTTGCTATTTTTGCCATTTAGTTACTGTTATTAGCACAAAATTGGTAATATTATCATACTGTCATTAGCAGATGTTATATATACACATATCTAAAGTGTTTGTGTTTTTTTATGCCCTGCAGATTGGAATCAGAGATCATTCAGCTGGAGAACGAGGAGTTACAAATATCCGCCAAAGAGCAAGTTCTCAGAGAGAGACTGCGGGAAACAGAGCGCTCGATTGAAGACCTACAGAAAGTAAGATGTGCTAACTGCCCTTCATTACAGTGAGAGCACACACACACACTTACACACACACACACACACACATGCAGCGTTCTAAGCGTAGCATGCTGGTGGGTGTGAGGAACACTGAGATGCAGCATCATGTGAAACTAAAAGGTCAGAGAACAAAATGTGGCAAGCTTTATTTAGTTTAGACCAGCACAGAAGCAGTTTTCCATTTTCATCCACACCATGATCGAAGTTCCAAACCACAAAGTTTGCTTTGTATAAACTTGCCCTCTGTCTGATTTCATAAGTGAAAACACTGTCTTTCTTTTTTCTGTTCACAGAGTCTACAGAACCAAGACGGAGGTATGGGTCCAATACTCTGTAATCTTTTTGTTTTTGTTAAAATTACAATTCTGAAGTCCAAGAGTGATCAAACAGCCAAGACATATTTAGTGTCTTAAGTTTCCTCCTTCAGTTTTACACTAGAGCTAAGAGGCTGTTGCTAAGCACAAATCTAATTTTGCATATACTGATCAGCTTTCTGTATCTTAAAGCTGCAAACAGTAGCTTAAAATCATATACATGCCTCAAACTGGATCTTGTTACATAATCTGAAATAGACTTGCTTGTGTGGATTCCGGCACCGTATGACGTACTGTTTATCCATTAGCATGGACATGTTCCATGCATGGCTAAAAACTTTTGAAGCTGCCATCTGCATTCTGCATTTGTCCATTGTTGTAGATGAGAGTATGTCATATATTTTCAGAAACCACAATAGCTAATCTATTTCATTAACAAGTGTGTGATTTAAATGTGCAGTTATATCCCAGTGCTAACCATAGGGGTATAAGCTTTGTTTTTGTTACCATTATGCACACTATATACCTAAGTCATCACATTTTTAGGCTTGTTTATGTGGTTTAACACCATTTGTTATACAGTAACCCCTCAGTTTTACACGGAACAGCATTCGCGGATTCAGCATAATGCAATGCAATGCAAATTTTTCTGAGAACCGAACTGTACCAGTCCAGCTGTGGTGGTAATACACTGAAAAGTTGTCGATTGTCACAAAATGAAGAAGAATAAGAAGCCTGCTGCAGCATGTGGCATGACTGCTCCGTGTCTTGTCCTCGTATTTTAGTGTTTTACATGCCCCCCCAATTTTCAACAGTTATCTCAGTTTATTTAGTATTAATAAGCTGTGCCCTGTCTAAACTTGTGGGTAGAGAGAATTATTTAAACATTTATTTTGTGTACAAGTGTTTGTTGTCACTTGCCGCACACTGCTAATGCTTTTCTGATTCTGATTATTTATTCACCTTTAATTTTTCTTTAAGGGTAATGCATTAAACAGAGTTTAACATGAAATGTAAGTTTACACTGTAAAAATAGGCATTTTTAGGCATTTTTTTAACCAAAACAGCAATGCATTTTTTCACTATAAGCGGGTGCTCTTGGAACGTAAGTGGGGGATTACTGTACTTTTAAGCACTTTACGTAGTTAAAAACAGTGGCAGCTATCTTAAAAGCTGCGTTTTGCCTATATATTGTCAATTTTTTAGACATGTCATAGGTAATATGCTATGCACGGTCGGAAACTACATAAGTAAATCTGAGATTATTCAATAAACAGACACAGTTTGAAGTATAAGCATACAGTGGCCACAAAGTTATGTCTTACAATTATCTATATTTGAAATAATGGAGAGAATTGTGTAAATATTTTTTACACTAATTCTATTCTATACTAACAAATTAAACGCCGCCCAAAAGCACATTTCAGTCCAAGTTCAAGGGCTTCCTTGTTACATTGTCAATGACACGTGTGCCTGTGAGACGCCATTGAAGTACCTACTAGTGGTTGGTATAAAAACCCACAGCACACATGCTAAATGCCCCATATCCCCTCTGTGAGGCCCTGGGGTCCCTCTTGCACACATTAGCCCCTTGGCCCATTTCCCTCTTGCCTCAGCTAGACTATTGAACTGCACACACAGGGCAATGACTCTGCATTTTGTTTACAATGATCCACCTATTCATAGGGAATCCCTCCAACCCAGCGCCACTATTGTTTCACCCTAATACACACACTCTGCTTTTGCTGTCTAAGCAACGAGCTGCTTCAGAGACAGAAAGAAAGAGATAGATATACTCAGTATACCAGAAGGGGGTTGGGAGGGGAGGGGCACATTGGGGAGTGGGGCGTGGGGGTGGGGGGTCTGTGTTTCGGACCACAGGGATCAAGTTTTACGTCCTCTTCTGCTGTCTGCCCAACAGATGCAGTGAATTACATCTGTTCTCGTATCCCAGAGCTCCCAAAGCTGAACTCCCAAACTCCGACCACAGCTTCGGGGGACTGCCTGCTCCCAAGGAAAACTGGTAGGTGCTTGGCAAGGGGGGTGGGAGGGGCAGGGGTGGTGCCAGGTTTGGGCCCAGGCCAATACTTGGCACAGTAATGAGGATTACAGATGGAGTGACAGCGAATCAACATGACACCTGGGAGAGCTAAAGGCTGTCGGGAATCAAAACGTTAGATTAGATTAAAGACTTGGGCAAACATGTAATAATAAAAAAAAGATAAAACTAAAAAAGTAGATAAAATAACTAGTAAACTAGGTATATGGAGGTGATTGTTGCAGAGGAGTTTGGAGACTTTCCCGTTTTTGCCTTAAGGGCTTTCAGTATCTGTTTATTTATTTGTTTTTTTATTATCATAGATTATAGATTATTATAGATTGTTCAGAAATCTGTCCCTGTTTCAAAGTTAGAAATTAGCATTAATTTAGAAAAGACAGTTATCAAGACAATAACTAAATTTAAAGAGGACAATTAATCTTAGGTCTGGTAATAATCTTCTAGTAAGCTTTTTAAAAATGCTAATCTGAGTAGTTAATCGCACCAAATTTTCTTTATAATAACAGGCATATTAAGTATGCTTCTGTACACATATCTTCTTATCCTGTTTCACATCCCTTGCATTTCATTGTTCCTAGCAATGCTTTTGTTCAGCATATTAACCGCTTATATCCTGTGCTTCCTCGCTTCCTCTCTTTAATAACATACATATAACATATAACATAGATATAAAAAAACGTCATAAACATTACTCAATATACACTAAAAGGTACATATCCTACATTTTTCATGTGACTTATTTTTAGGTCCATTTAAGACATTTAAATTTGTTTACGTACCAAAAACATTACCTGATTATTTACTAACTTTTATGCGTTTCACTAAAACAGTCTGTTTTAAAAACAGATATATACTAATGATCTCTGTGCTGATTGGCAGCCTGTTCATATGCATCATTCTGTCTGGAATGAAACACTTCTCATAACTTCAGCGTAAATATGCAGGGATAAACTACTGTAGTCCAATGTGTACATGCCACATTAAAGCATGGAAGATACTGTTTTCCATTATATTGGCTTTTTAATAATGGAACATTACGCCTGTAGTGCAATCTTTTCAGCATCTTAGTAAAATGAATAATGGTGCAAGTTAGGTGTGGTGTGCAGCGTTTACAAGATGTGGTTGATAATTTTATCGTCTGGCTTAAAAGCAGTAAAAATGGTAAGTCTGATTTATCTTATTGATTCTTGTCGATAGAAAAGACATTTATAAAGGTGCAGTGCATGGAAATATTATCACTGTATTTATTAATTAACAGCTTGCCACACTGTAGTGCATGACAAATCACACTAAGTGTTCGTTAACCCACACGCCTCTGCACTCTTCCCTTTGTCTGAAGCGTTATACGCCATGGAGATCAGCGTCGAAAAGGACCTGAAGACGGGCGACACCAAAATCCTGTCTGCCTCCCCAGTCAGCCCCGAGGAGGCCCACCAGCGGGGAGTTAAGGTCTACGATGATGGCCGGAAGGTGATCTACGAGGTGCGCTCTGGGGCTTCCACCACCCTGGAAAATGGTGTGCACCCCTGGAGCTCGGACGAGGTTGAGGAACTGATGGGACGTGTGGGTCAGAGCCACCAGAAACCCGACGGGGCCCGAGTCACCGTGACACCCGCTGTTCCAGAGGCCGCAGAGGCACAGCAAGGCTTCAGGCAGCAGACCCTGCACAAGGATACCAAACTGGAAATGGTCCGTGGACAGGAGGGCAAGCCACAGGCCACTGGCCAGGTCCGACAAAGCTACGACGGTGAAGTGACTGAGCCACCAGAGGCCACAGCTGAGAAGCCAGTCACCATGATCTTCATGGGCTACCACAATGTGGAGGACGAGGAGGAGAGCAAGAAGCTACTGGGTTTCGATGGCACCATCAAGGCCGAGATCGTGCTCATTGACGAGGACGATGAGAAGTCACTGCGGGAGAAAACCGTCACCGATGTCTCCACAATCGATGGCAACGCTGCCGATCTGGTCTCAGGACGGCCCCCGTCCGAAGCCACCGAACTGTCCTCTGAGGGCAAGGACGAAAGCTCGGCCAAGGAGCCGCCGCCCGCAGGTACTGAAAAGAAAAAACGCTGCCAGTGCTGTACTGTCATGTGACCTTCTTTTCTCCTCCGACTTCTTTTTCCTTGGAACACATTCACCAAGCCTCTGCCTCCCTTTCCAAACAAACAAAAAAAAAAACAGCCTTTCACCTTGTTACTAACAGCATCTCCAACACCACTATGATGTGAGAAAAGCACATTCTCTCTTCTCTGTCTTCTCTGACCTATTTTCCACAGAATGGCTCACTCTCTTGCTGTCAGGTTCTCAGGACCCAGGGCAGGACATTGAGGGAGTGTGGTTGAAGGAAAGGGGGGTAGTCCTTAGCATAGCATATGTCAAACAATGTTTTTTGGGGGAAACATGAAACGGACGGTGATCCATTATAAGGAGCATAGTGAACAAACAAAGAAGTAATCCAGGTGTTTGTACAGTATATCTGTGAAAATTCAAATGACATAAAAAAACAGTCTTAAACCTTGGCACCCCCAAAAGAGTCTACATTTGATACTTTCATAGACCTTTATACAACAGTGTAGCATAGTTTTATTTAGATTACTTATTGTGGAAAGGCAGCGAATCGTATGGTGGTTCAAATGTGAAAACAATCCACACGTATCATATGGTATTATACCATTCGCCAGCTCTCACGTTGTTCAGTGGCCTTACTGAAGCATTCACACTTCATAACAACCATTATTTCCTCGGCTTGTCTTTCATTCTCCTCTGTTTACACTGGCAGGTTAGACTGTCTGAATGAGGACAGCCGCATAGCTGTCATGATTTGGACAGATCTTGCAGGAGTACGGCTGCCTATTTGTGCCTCTGTATTGCCATGGTTTATTAGGATAGGGTTTATTTTTGCCATTGTTTTTGCTTGGAGGGGATAAAAGAAAACAGTCACTGAACATTTAAACTGATCAGTTCAAAAGAAGTCTCAAAACAAGTTATGCTGAACTACCATTGGAATCTTCAGTCATAACCCATCAAATGTTTCTGCTCACTTGGTAGCAGATTTCTCGCTTTTTTCAATCAGATCTATGCTTAAAATGAATGGAATCTTTGGATTTAAGCTAAAGTGCTAGGTACTGCCCATTTCCTCAAATACATTGAGAGAAATCTAAAGCCATGGTGTAGTGTTTTCTTAGTTTACAAACAAAAATTGGTGCTGAGTTTTATGGGACCTTTCTGGCACTTGAACATAACAGGAGATGCCATAAGCAACTAGTATTTGTTGCACATTTGCAAATACTTGAGATTATACTGTATATCAGCCTCACCAATCCACAGAATTCTGACCATCAAACTCAAAGAATGTTCCCAAGCTCTCACCAGCAAATCTAAGGCATATAAACAAATGCAGGGTATTTCAAAGAACAGATTGACAGTGTCTAGCACTTTTTTCCCAACACTCTTCAATATTTGGAAGTTGTACTGTAATTCAGCCCAGCAAATTGACCCATAAAGACTGGAAATGTCATAAAACGAAAAAACTTGCATATCTTTGTGGAGTGAGGATACTTGGTTGTAAACACAATATGCCTATAGATCAAAAGTGTAGATTCCTTTATACTCTAAATGAGTGCCAACATGTATTTCTATTGAGGTTGAAATCCAGATGTGGTTTTAATACAGTATATATACATTGTTTGTATTTATAATGCACACCTAAATGCCATATAGACTTCTTGGTGTGGACTCTTAGGGACACATCCTATTTATTTCTAATTTATTTACTAATCTTGACTGCTTTGTCATGTCTGTCATCACTGTCTCTCCTCTGTCACTGGAAAACACAAACATTTAGTGCCATATTGCTTCATATCGCACAAAGAAGACGGTGCTCAAACAAGGAGCTACTGACTGAGCACCAATTTCAGCTGTCCTGTAAAAAATGAAATGCTCTTTCTCGGTTGCATTTTATCAGTGTGAGCCACTGTACACAGTACGTGATAGGTTCCATATGTGGTCTAATTTTAGGGAGACTTAAGCACAATTTGACAATGTCTCTTTTATCAGCAGAAAAAAAAAAGGCCCCAAAGAAATCCTTTGGGATTATGCAAGTGTTTTTATTCTTGGTTGACCTTTTATACACTTTGGGTATCATATTAAAATGGATCTGTGTGTTCATATTACAGCTACTATTAGATCAGGTTACCCCAAAAGCTGTAAAAAGTTATGATTCATAATACTATCCTAGAAATGTTAGTAAATGTATAGATCACACTGTTATGCAAAATGGAAGGAAAATGGAAAAGCTGAAAATCCAAATTCTTATTACTGCTTAATTTGTGGCTAAACCAAATTATGCAATTATGAATACAATCTATGTAAATACAAATATGTGGAAGGTCATTATAATATCTGACATATAAATATATATAATTATCTCTATCCGTCTTTGAGGAGAGGCACTGCCAAATGTAACTATCGTTAGCCTGTCATTTAGGTAATAGATAGTAAATTTGACGCATTAACACTTCCATGTAAAAAGTCTCCATGTTGCAGCTACAAGTAGTGCCATGTTTTAGATTCTGCTGTGAACATTCAGTGATGATAAATGTTTTAGAAATTTCAAACTGGCAAACTACTACAATAAACGTCTTTAATATGACCCTGAATGAGCAAAGTAATTTGTACACATATCCTTGCAAGTGAAAGCACTTAAATGTTGGCAATGTGTTAATATTTCTCACCATGAGACTGTTGTAAGAATCTTAGGTACCACTTATGGTTATAACTAAGGCCCTTTATGTCAGTACAGAGTCTTTTTTTCATTAAACCTAATCTATGTTCATCACTATATTCATTTTTAAATGTTTTTAATGTCTATGCATGTGTTAAGAAGCCCCTATGAAAGTAGCCTTCCAAATATAGTGTAACCATATATTAAATACTATTCAATACCTATTTCTATTATCAATAACAATTAATATTGGAAACAAATTAAATACTATCATAAAATCTTTATTTTCAGTCTCACAGTGTCATAGTTTAAGGCTGGTCTTGGACTAAATTGCAGTGCCCATGGTGAATGAGCCATGGAAATTCTCTTTAGTCTAGACTTAGGCTTAATCTATGTCTGGATAACTGCCCCGAGAAATGTTAGGTACAATATTTACATTGAAAGTGAATTTACTTGCTAAGATATAATTTCCTGCAATGTGAGTCAGGAGTTTCCCTTAAACAACTCTAGTTGTAAGATCATCAGAGCAGGCAAATAATGCCCTCTCAACCATCTTAGAGCAGCTGAAGGGTTTTCAGGAAGCCCATTATAACTATCTGAGTGTGTACAAGTGTAATTATTTAAAGAAAATGCAGAGTACTTGTGGAAGCCCCCAGCACACCCTTGGTGAGACGCTGGCCAGTGTCGTCTAGCACCCAGTTTCTCTGCATTGTACTGCCAAAAGGAACCCATGAGGCCGTGGAACCTCAGTACTTGTGGTGTGGCTCCTGTCTGAGCTCAATGGGACATATCCAGCTTGCCATGAGATACCGCTGTGCTTTTTAATTGAGAGTTCTGCTGTATTTTTGTAAACCTGAAGTGTATTTATTTTTTAACTGTTGCATTTCTCCTTTTCTTTCTTTCTTTTTTTTTAAAAGATCTACTGTAATCGCTCTGTGTATCTATCTCTCTACATAGCTCTCTAACACACCCTTTCTTCCGTACGGACTGTCGGCTACGATGCTGTAACAGTCGCTTTTTCCCCCTCTTTGTATGGTAAACCTAGTCCAATAAACAACATTTTTTTCACTGTGCCTACCCGTCCTGAGTCTGTGCTATGGTTCTTTCTCTAACTCACTGCTCCATCAGGTCACTACTGTACTAGCACTCTCTATTCATTCTGGGTCAGTAGCATCCCCCTCACCCTCTGCAGCAGCACTAACTTCACCCAGGCCTCCTCTGCTCTCTCCTTTGCCTGACACTAGCGCACCACCCCAGACTGCATGCCCCATCCCAAACTATGCTCACTTCCACAAGCCTTTCCATTCTGGCTACTAAATAACAGAAAATGGTTGAAGTCATCTACTCTCACATAAGGTTAGTACAAAATTATTAGGCATTAGTGCTAGTGCTGTGGTCTATTTGGTCTCTAATAGACTGATGTGAATGGACTCACTAACATGGACACGTTCCATTCTCTGATATGATTTGGACCAGGGACAAATAATCGATGTTCAATGTTCATCCGAATTCATTTTCAATGGAAGAAAAATATCAGATACTAATTCACATGCAATGCACATATACCACAATACATAATTTGCAACAATTTGGTTTAATATGATGTGTAAAAAGCCCACACATCTTATTCAAACTGGTCCAAGACAGTGGCCTCCTGATCTCCTGGAGATCTACCCTCCTGCAGCATTCACCTTCAACCCAACACCTCAGCCAATCAGGGTTTTCTGAAGGCAATCATTAGATGGATCAGGTGAGGTTGATTTGAGTTAGAGCTGAAGTCTGCAGAAAGGCTGATCTTCAGGAACAGGTTTGGTGAGCACATGTTGAAAGTGCTGACAGCTTTTATTTGTTGTTATTTTGGGTATAAATAGAAGATAACAAAATGTATGTCACATAATAAGTACTACAGATTACTACTGAGGAGGCCTAATAAGTACAAGATAAAATAGTATGCAGCACACACTGATGTACACATGTATTCATATAGAATATGAGAAAATTTTAAATATTTGGTAACATTTGACCTAACCCCTACTACATCACACTGATGTAATCATGACAGCCAGCATGATAGCTCATGACCATCGATATAACAAATTTGTTTTGATACTGCTAATTTAATTTCATGATGAAAGTGAAAGTGATCATTCTGTCATACGTGAACACACCACAGCACACAGTGCGAACAGCACAAAATTCAACCTCTGCATTTAACCCATTCACCAAGTGGTGCCTAGCGGTCTTGGGAATAGAACCCATGACTCTCTGATACTAGTATGTAAAATAAACTGATTATTCGCTTTTGGGAAGATTTGAATCAAGGGAAAACGTTGCTTCAGGACACTGATATACAGTATACTGATATGCAATATACATACTAGATGTAAACTGATTTTGGCTGTAATGAAATGAACTGAAATCAAGGTGAGGATGTTTAGATTTAACTTGTCTGGCTAATTAAATGATGGCTAATGGCATGTATGCTAATGGCAGTATTATACATTGCCCCTAATTGAGTCTTACCCACTTATAGTCATAATCCACAAATCAGTAGGGTACCATTCTAGGGGGGGACTACTATTCTGAAAACACTTTAATCGTTTATATAATATTGTAAAAAGATAGTAATTGGGACTATTTTATCAAAAGTAATAAATCGTTGTGGTTATGTGAGGTTAGCAAACTGGTTATATAAAGTTTTCTTATGATAGTGACACAATGTTGGGCAGAAAAAAAATGAGGGTGGCAGACACTTCTGCTGTGAGCTACAGTAATTACAAATGCGCAGTGTGAGAACACACTGGAAGGCAGGCTCAGAGAGAATGCTGACTAAAGCTAATTCAGTCCTATTGAAGGTTGCAGATCAGTGTGTGCAGAACTGCTAATTGATGTGCATTATATGCAATTTAAAAACACAGTGCATCATGTGAGACAAAGAGAAATATTCATTTAATGAGAACTTCACTTATTTAAGGCTACATTTTATGTTTTCTACATTGAATGTGTGAGTTCAAAGTCACATTATAAATATGTGCATGCTCGCATCAACACACATATACACAGAGACATAGTTTTTATACAGAAGGTTATATATATATATGTTTCATTGATATAATATGCATGAAAGTACCATTTTATAATATATACAGTACTGTGCAACAGTCTTGAGTCTCATTTCTTTATATTTTGCTCTGAATCTCTTTGTGGGTGCACAAATAGAATTTTATACCTGTCAAACTTAGTAGACATCAAAGGGCCTAAAGATACAAGATGCCCAGATATAGGTGTTTCAACCACTCACCATTCAGCACCACCAGTATATTGATCACCGCCTGATCATCTGGAATTATCTGCACCTGTTTCTTTGCTGGTTCATTCTATGCTGGTTCATAAGTTTCAATTAACTACGTTACCGCTGCATTACCAATCTAGTCAAGTGCTTTATACTGTAAAAACAGAAATAATGAAAAACAGAAATAATTCACAGCAGATGTCTGTCTGACAGTCGCATGCGTGACGTCATCTATGGCCCAGGAGACTTACATGTATGCGACACCAGCTCAAAACAAACTAAAGTGAGCATGGAGGGTGAGAAGTACGCATTCTGTAGCTGGAAATATAGCAGTTACTTTAAATTCATCTCAGTTGAAAGCAAGAACTTTATTGTGAGTAGTCGTAGGTTTGTAACACTTAATAATAGAGTTATTACTAATTTTAATAAAGTTATTAGGATAAATTAAGAGTTTCTTTAGAGGGTGGGGAAGTAACTAGTAATCCTACTAGTTAGTAACTAATTACTTTTGAAATATAGTAATCACAGCAATAATGATGGCGTGTCAACTTCGACATAATGTCAACTTCGACATGATGGCGGCGACACGAGCAGGCAGCGGCTAACAGGGCTCCTGATTCTCGTATGTTGTTTGTCTACTTTGATAATCAGTAGTTTAATTACATTTGTAAAGTAACTTGCCCAACACTGGGGTGTGTGTGTGTGTGTGTGTGTGTGTGTGTGTGTGTGTGTGTGTGTGTGTGTGTGTGTGTGTGTGTGT
>JBBIGB010000034.1:2801970-2821669 GCA_037577075.1 Alestopetersius hilgendorfi
AAAGTCACTTAATGTTTAATAGCATTATTATAGTATTGTGCTCAATGTATTTTAAAGAGACTTTTTATTTTTTAAATTGTGTGACTTTTTCGGAGTGCTGTACATTCCTACAGTGTTACAATTAATATTATCTGACCAAGTGCCATTGCTTTGTAAACTTGACCACTTTGTATAGGCATTCAATAATTGTATTCTTTTTAGAATTATTACTATTATTATTATCATCCACCCATCCATTATGTGAGTCGCTTATTCATAACCACGGTCATGAGAGGGGTCCCCACGGTCATAGGGCGAAAGTCAGGTTTCCAGTTATTACTATTATTATTATTATTGTTATTATTATTATTATTATTATTATTATGTAATGGATGTGTTACTTATAATGTTGAATCTACTTGAATCTACTGAAATGCTGGGAATCCTGGAACGTCCATGTTAAAGGGATAGACTTTGACAACATATACTATCAAAAGGCATTAATACATCCTTTGTTTAATGGATTCAGTATTTAAAATCTCTTTGATTAAAGACTGGAGCATGAAAACAAGACCAATGTACAAGCTATTTTTCTTGCAATTTAAACATCAAAATTTACATCAACTTCATAGTAAACAGTTCACACAACATGGAGGTTAGGGGGCATACAGGAGCAAACCTTTGGGGCTTTTATGAACTGGATTCATAATACAAAAAAGACATAATCCCTCAGTTTTACTCATCCACTCATCAAAATTGGTCACAAAAACATGAAAACGTGCGGCAAACCTGATCAATGAATTAAGAACAACAAAAAAGCTTACAAACTGTTGCCAATGGCAACATGCATTTGTGTCTATATCCCAGTTACTCTTGAGATCTTTGTTCATTGTGTGTATTCCTGTTTGTGTGAGATAAAGGCTGTATGTTGATTCATGCTGTACCACTGCCATGTCGTGTGTAGAGCCATTTCATAAACTGCCTGCTACAACTGTCAAAAATAATGTGTAATGTAGCTGCCTTAATTATTACACTCAAATCACAAAGAATTTGACACAGGTAAAATACCAACGCTCATATTGCAAAATAAGCCATGCAACTGTACTGTACCGCAACACATGGCTGAGTTTTCCCCTAATACTTTTCCCCTCATGTTAGAATTGGCCTTTATAACATATAACACAGGAGGCACTATGTGATGAAGCAATAGAGAAAGAAACCTATTTTCTGGCAGATGGTGCCAAAGCTAAGTTTGGATGCACTATAAGGAAAAAAGTATTGGGGTATTCAGGTTTTGCACTAGGCATCTTACTTCCAGTGAGTGGAAATCTTAATGCTTCATCATACCAAGACATTTAAGACAATGTCATGCTTCCAACTTTGTGGACATAGTTTGGGGAAGAATCTCTTCAATTCCAGCATGTCTTCCCTAGTGCGCAAAGTAAGCTCTATAAGACATGCTTGCATGAGTTTGGTGTGGAATAACTTGACCGGCTGCACAGAGCCCTGAGCTCAACCCCATCCAGCACCTTTGGGAATTGGAACAGAGATTGTGAGCCAGGCCTTCTCATCCAACATTAGTGTCTGACCTAATAAATGCTATACAGAATGAATGGGGCACAACATTCCCACAGAAACTCCAAAACCTTGTGGAAATCCTTTCAGGAAGAGTGGAAGACATTATAGCTGCAAAGGGGGGACCAACTCCAGGGTCTATGTATTTCAATGCAACATCCTTAAAGTCCCAGTTGGTGTAAAGTCAGGTATCCCAATACTTTTGTCCATATAGTGTACCTTAACAACAACTTTGGGCAGATTATCATTTTTAATCCTGATACAGGATCATGGAATTCGACTTTCGAGATGAAATTTGGTCAAATTGGGTTTCTAAATCCTGCTAGAGCATCCCTGGTCAGTCCACACTATATCAATTTTCCAGGTCCCAAGCATTATAAGTAGTAAGAACATTAATTACAGTTCAGTTATACATCAAGTTACAATTAGGCCATTGCAGTTTCTCTTAATCTGTCCTTGTAATTAAGTCAAAGAAAGGTATCTTTTTCTATATTGCACTTGTTAATCTTACAGAGTTCAGATAATGGAGATAGCCCAGACAAACCTTGCTTCCCTTAGCACACTCAAAAATGTCATGTTCACTTTGTGTTATCACTATTTTAACGCACTGCGTGGTCATAAAGCCACAGCACCACCCTGATGCAAGAGTGTGTAACAGCGGAACACACTGCCTGCACGTAAAATAATATTGTGTGAACCAGAGAGAGAGTTAGTAAGTGATGGCGCCTATAGCTTGAGAAATAAGTGGCTGATCGGAGACTGGGTCACTTGTATTGTGCAATGCAGAATGAATTTTGGGCAAATAACAATTAGGCTTAAATCAAGCTCTACACAGTCCATTAAGGGCCTCAGTGTACAATTTTCTTTCTGATTACCCACTGCAGCATATTAATATTTTATGTCCTATGCAATTATACATTTTAAAAGCTATACAATGAGAAATAAACAGGTATTGAGAGTGTTAAATCAAGTAAACAAATGAATTATATTAATTATATACCGTAATTACATGTTTGCAGTCATTTATCTGTTACGTGTCTCAAGATTCAATTGCCTCTTTTGATATAGGGGACATTCTGGACGTTAATTTGATTAGACTAAGAGTTTTCAAACTGCCTTAGTCCTATCTCAGTCATACTGTTCATCATGCAGGATGCATATGAAAAAATCTACAAGGTTGTACAATACCTGCATATTATAACCATATCACGCATTTATTTGGGAATGAAATTAATTGCATATATTACCATATACAATGATTCCATACTCTGGAGCCTTAGTGTCATCCAGATGATCACCTTTACAAAAAGGTCTACACTTTTATAAATGAGGCATTGATAAATGAGCACAGTGAGGACAGAAAAAAAAAAACACACCTGCAGACACTGTTGCCCTCAATGGAGTGTGGTACATAACTTCCCCAGGTGGCTGCTTTCCCCGCTAATCAAAGTTCAGCAGTGACTTCATTCAGAAGCATGGGCTGGTCTGTTGAAGCAGCAGTTTGCTTGGGCCTCCCAGCCTTCACATAATTCAAATGTTAACTGCAAGTCAGTGTGTGTGCACTTAGAGAGGGATGGTGAACATTTCTACAAACTGACACTAAGTGCATCTCTGTATGTTCTCCAAGATGTTAAACAATGGAACGTTAATGGAGTGCAGGCGTGGCTTTTCCCCTACGGTCTTTGCTCAAGCTCTACAAACTGCTCCACAAGTTTAGAGTCAAAGGAACAGGGGTCTAGGATTTCCGCTATAAAAACCTTTAAAATAAAACAGCAAGGACCTTAAGGGGACACTCCAGCTCACACGTCCTCTTTACAACAGACATTTCCAGTCAACAGGTTTTCTTTTACTAAGCAGAGAGACATACCATGCAATTATTTTACGTGGTAATCAACCATACTATACAGAGTATAGGCTGAAAAATGCTGGAGCATTCCATTGAAGCTCCACTCAAAAGACTGGCAGGCCACTTTTTAAACTTTCAAAGTATAACAACTAGGTTACAGCAGCCAGAACTCATTAAAACATATACATGTAGAATGTGTCATAAAACCCCCAGCAAACCCCTTTGGCAGCCTTGGCTGTGGCAGTTCCTGAAAAACTAGCGTTAATACTGCTGAAATGCTGAGATATGTCATGAACCAAACGACTGCAAGCTCTACAGCTCTACAGTTTACACCATTGTGTCACTGCATTCCCTTTAAAGGAAAGTATTCAAGAATAGCTTATATCTATTTCAGATTTCATAGTGGGCTTTCGTTTGAATGTTATGACCCGTGTAAGGTCATGTTTATGCAAACCTTACTTCAGGACAGCACGTAATCCGAAAACAGCCCCACCCCCACCCGTTCCCAGTGCGTTCAAGACCTACTGGCCCAACCAAGACGACTGAAAGTGATCATAGAGAACATTTCATCATAAATATTTAATGAGGTCAGGCAGGGCTGGGAAGAGATCCGTCATTCAGATTCAGTGACCAGTATGTAAATCATGAATGTAAGGAGGACATCTCCAATGTCATTCGACGGTACCAGTTCCATAGTGTTCCAGAAACAAACAAACAAACAACTGAACAAACAAATAAAAAAACAACATTGCTGAGTTCCTCTACGTCTTTGGTCAGAGGAATGTGGACGGTCCTGGGACCCTCTCTCCTCGGCGAGAAGGCAAACAACAAAACAACACAAGGAGCCGGGCTGAGGGCAAGCAGAATGGTACAAAAAGTTCATTGGCAACTGTTTGCTTAAAAACTATAAATTTAGCTCGCTGGACCTCTCTCCTCTTCTCCACACCGCGGCCGTTCAGAGGATCCCTTCTGTGGTGGTGCTGTGGTTGGGTGCCGCCCGAAATGACAGATCCTCCTGCTCCCAAGCCGGCCCAGATGGATGGAGGTGGGGTTTGGATGGGATTTCACAAATAAAAAGACACTTTACGAATCAGAAAATTAGAAAGTGTTGTCCAGTCTTAGTGCGGCCCACCCTCCTGCTCCCCTTACCCCTGCAATGTGACAGTTGAGCTCCCACAGGACTGACCCCCAACAGGACAGCCATCACGTCAATGGCCCACAATCTCACACAGGGTCATCAGTTCACAACCCAGGGAGCAGGTGACACACACATACACACGCTCAGTTCGTTTCCACTTTGGCTTCCTGTTTGTCCTGTAAGAGCGGAATGAGGGACTCCCACGCTGCAAGGCACTGCAGGACAGAAGAAGCAAAAAAGAGTTGTTAACATCTGGCTGTCCCCTCCCTAAAGCAGTCAAACTTTTTTCATAATAGAGGACTTTCGAGGTCAAGCTAATTTGATCGCGTTTCGAACTCCCTGGACATTTTGAATGTACTGGAAACACCCCTGGAACGGGAATGGCGCATGTGTCAAAACCATGGTTTCGCCAGAAATCTGATTTCCATCATTTTCTCCTTGTCCCAAATGTATCGAGTCGGCCAAGATGGGTTCAGTTTGCTTGCTAATGTTTTCTTTTTACTCTGTTATATGATTGTTTTTTAGTTCAAAATTATGAACCCCATTTAGGACAAAAAGCACATGAAATAGACAGAACATAAATGCATTTATATAACATAACCAACCTTTTTTAGCAGTTGGTGTGTTCTCCAAAAGCAAAACACAATTACAAAATACACCGGCCTAGGTTTTGCAAAGACAAACCACACTTACTTTAAACAAATGTAAAGCTTTGTGTTTTGTAATAAATCGCATTGAACCAATATAAATGTCTTACAAACACAAAACAGCATGTCAGCCTAGAAATTTGTATCACATACATAAACATCTAGTTTACAAATCACATTCGACAGACAGAAACACCACCTACCTTTAAAAATCTTTAGAAAAAAATCTTTAGAAAGGTGAAAAATGGTGTCAAAAGCTATTGCTCCACAAAGGTGCCAAATGCACTTGTTTAAAATCTAAAAAAAGACACATACCACGCTCTACTTCTTTGCTAACTGTCTTGTTGTTAAAATACATTATTTGCTGAATACCATGCATATGAAAAATAAAATGTTGGAAATACAACACTATGATCAAGATTCTAACTGTTTGGATGTCCTTTGTGACTCTGGCATATGGGTGTTTGCAACTAGCAGGGCATTCACAAAATGATTTGTATATATATATATATATATATATATATATATTCATAGCATAGTGGTACAATATAGATGGGAAAAATACTACACTTACACCATATGGATCAAAGTATTTGGTCATGTCTGTTTGTCGAGGTTTGGACTAGGCCCCTTACTTCTAGTGAAGGTCAGTCTTTATGCTTTAACAAACCAAGACTTTTTGGACACACTTTGGGGAAGAACCTTTTCTATTCCAGCATGACTGTGTCCCAGTACACAAAGCAAGTTCGATGAGTTCGATATGAAAGAACTTCACTGGCACAGGGCCCTGACCTCAACCCCATCAAACACCTTTGAGATGAACAAGGATTGTAAGCCAGGACTGGCTCTAATATTCTTCTTGCTCTACATACTAGACTCTCCACTCTTGGTGGTAGGTTGTTTAGTGCCATGGGTCCTAAACTATGAAACTCACTTCCACAAACACTCCGTGACTGCTGCTCCATCTCAAAACCATCTTTCTTTTCAATGAATTTTTCCCCTTCACCATGCTTATGTAATACGGATTTGTTCTTTTTTTGTTGTTGTTTTTTGTTTTTTCCCCTTGGTTTTAAAGAACTCCATATTAAAGTCTATGTATTGAATGCTATGTCATTAAAGTCACTGTTGGTGGAATTGTCAGGCATCCCTGTACTTTTGTTCATGTAGCGTATATTTAAATTGAATGAGTCAATTTATATTTGATATTGTATTAGTGGTAAAATCTCCAATTTAAAAAAAAACGCTCCAATAACAACACCACATCACCAGCGGACTCTGAACTGCATGTTTGCCGATTTCGCTCTTTAATCTTCAACTAGCTTTCGCTTTTCAAGCTCCGTCCTGTGGAGTCTTCCCCTCTTATTCTTGGCTGCTGGAATTCTGCAGAGTTGTGCCAGAATTTGGCACCACCGATGGGCTGAAAGGTGAAAGGATTCCACTGCGAGTTCCACACACCACTGCCAAAACTATTTCGAGGCCGCAGTCAGCAAAAGCAGAGGACTGCTCTCAAGCCATGGTGTACACAAACATGACGGATTACATTTTCTGACACCACAGGCCAGGCAGCGGAACAGGCTACACTCTCCACCTTTGAGGCGCATTGGTTATACATGGCCAGATTGAGGGCAGGTTCTCCAGGCCCACTGAAGAAGCTGAATAATGATGGCGATAGTTGCATGTTTAGTGAGATTATAATAATCAAATGCAAAAACAAAAGAATTTCACACATTAACTACATGCATTTCCAAGAAAATGCAAAGTGTGATTGCAGGGTTGCTATGAAACCTGTGAGACACCTAAACATTGGTTTTATGGGCATAAAAAATTCAAAAATATTCAAAAAATATCTTTGCGGCAGCTGTTGGCCTAGTGGTTAGGACATTCGCTCTGCGATCAGAAAGTCGTATGTTCAGTTGCCAGGACCAGGGGACCCTTGAGCAAGATACCATCCCCACACACTGCTCCCCAGGCGCTGTGTTCCTGGCCGCCCGCTGCTTGACTTGGTGAATGGGTTAAATGCAGAGGAAGAATTTTGTGCTGTGGTGTGGTCACAAACGATAGAATTTTCACTTTCATTGGCTGGTGCACCACCAATGAAGCACTGAAGAGGCGTCAACTCTTTTACCAAGCTGTTTATGGTTGAGGACAGCTGCGTTCACATCCGATTATTTTTTAATATATCCTAAACATACAGTGACACCCAGCTTTTCTAACTGACCTGAGCTTTAGTATCATGAAGTCTATGTGTCTGCTGTGTGTTTTGCTCCTCGTTTGTGTTTCTCCACCTTTTGTCCCTTTCTGACTGCCTTAGCAGTGACATCATAGGCTCTCTCTACGCCACATATTTTGAACGTGACTCGACCGCTCGTCCACTCTTACTCCCAATATATTACAGAGCCGCCTCAACCACATTTTTAAATGATAAATACTCTGCCCCTGAATAGTGCCAAAATTGAATATGGGCTCCATCAAGAAACAGTGCCAAAAACAAGTGAAATAAAAATAATAATAAAACTTAAAAAAATAATAATAAATTTTTAAAAAAAGAAGAAGAACTTCCGCAATAATCATAGTATGACTGATGACTTCGATACCATTTAAAAAGATCAAATTCCACAGCATTTACAAGCGGGCTGAAATAAAATCAGCATTATATTTTGGCAAAAAATTGATTTTTGTACCACTTCAGACCTGTGAATATGGCCCTTCTCTCCGTTCCTCACCTTCTCAAAGTACTGGATGTTTTTGTCTGCCATGCCGGTCAGCAGCTGTCTGAAGTCCTGCCGTTTGTTGTTCTGCCAGCGGTCCCAGTCGGCTTTCAGGTCGGCATTGAAGCACTCCACCCGGTCCTGGCACTTCTCCACATCTGTGGGCACCTGCAGGAGGGACACAGAAAGGAACATTAGTCCAGCCCACTTACTGCCAGTGGCATTACCCTGAAGAAACCCTAATTCTGGCCGCCACCAAACAGCAAATACCAGCAAACAGCAAATCTCTATGATTCACCCAGGAAGGAAAAGGAGGCTAATTATTTCCATGTTCTGCTAAAAAGCCATTTGTCAGTTAAGGGAAGTATTACAGTACTGTGAAAAGGTCTTAGGCACCTGCGGAAAATAATTTACAAATAATTTATAATTTACAAACTGTTTAGATGAGCAGTGTTTGGGTTTTTTTTTCACTAAACACACATACAAATAACATTAAACAGTACATAGTGACTTTATGTATAGTCTATCAGTGTGTTCCTTGTGGAAGTCCAGTATTACTTATAGTTACCATCAGAAATCTGGTTTAACTGAATCAGAGCTATTCTCTGCTAGCAGAAAGAGACTTCATCACAATTTGCATAGGTGTCTAAGACTTTTGCACAGTGCTGTATGTGCATGCAGATGTTCCTATACTGAACCCTCCCAGCTCCCTCATGTCTTACTTTGAAACACGGCTTCTTACATTCAGAGTAATTGATTTCCACTTCTCAGCTCACTGAAACAGGCAGAGAAGTTCTGCTGTAAATGCTAAATGATCAACCCAGACCTCATTTGTTTGTAAGTAGAAGAGATATTATATGATGATTTGAATTTGAGGATAAAAGCTTTGCAAAAAAGACAAACCATCCTTTACATTTTTGCCACGTTTTGGCATTTCTAGAACTGTTGGAACAACAGAACTGTTGGAACAGAATCAAATGTAAGAATGTACATTACATAAGCAAGTTATTCATTATTTCATTACAAGTCAACAAGTAATATGAATCATGGAACAATTACAAAAATGACTTCCAAGGCTAATATGTAACCTGTTTGAAAATCTTACTGAGGTCTTCTTGTCCTCGCGGAAAGCTACAGCCTCCAGCTTGGCCTCATACTCTGCCTGGACTTGGTCCCTCTTCTTCAGAACGTTCTGTAAACAGTGTGTAGAAACATGGCTCAGGCACTGCATATTAGTGCCATGGACAACCTGCCAACCGTCCATTATTTAAATCTTACACGCACTGTTTTTTATGATCCAAATGCCATTTTTTTCGCCTTTTTTAAAAATCCTGCTCGTGGTCATTTTTCTGAATCGAGTTCACGGCTCAGTGTTTAGCATAATTGCACTTGCACAGAGAAACGGATCCAATGTGGAAGCTATTAAAACAGCTTCTTGCCTCGTCCCATAAATCCTGGCCTGTAGACTCCTGCTGAACTGTCTGCCGAGGCACTCTGGGGTGGGGAAGAATGATGGTCCCCACGACTGGAAAAATGAACAACACCCAGTCAGCAACAGAGGATTGCTGAGCCGCCCAATCTGTTCTCATTAGAACCCAATACAAAAGACTGCCGTCAACACAAAGAGTGGACGGGCGCTCGCCAGCCATTCCAAAAATTGATGCGGCTGAAGTTGAGTTCTTAATTCAAGGGGGGAAAAAATGCTGAAACAGGGCAGTTTTGGCACTGCAGGAAGGCTTTCAAACTAAGACAAGTAAAGCAATCCAAATCAGCTGGCCCTCACTAAAGACCTAATAAAGCTCAAGTGTTTGCACTACTGTTTAACACCCTGCAGGATCGTGAGGTTATTCCAGCCGCAGGTCTAGCTGACTGTGAAGATGATGAACACTGGGGAGCTTTTCTCTCTAGATAGAGCTGTTCATTTTACTCTGGAAGAAAACCTTTTTGTTACGTTTGGGGTTTTTACAAAATAAATAAAAAACCTTGGCCACTTACCCTCTAAACTCGTGTCCATATTTTTTGCTGTGTATTAACCTCTGACTTGACATGGTTTGTTCATGTGTGTACCTTAGGTTTTAGTAACTTGGTTAAAACAGATGTTGATTTGTGTCTAGCTTCACAGGTTTGAAGAACAGATGTGGATTGCTTGAGCGCTGGTGTGCATCGCTTTGAATAAGAGCATCTGCTAAATGACGTAAATGTAAATGTTAATGTTTGTTTTTTTCAGGATTTAAAACCCCCAGCCATCCGTCACATGTTAAAATGTGCTGATGAATGGACCAATAAAAAAAAAAAGCCCTAAAGCTCCCAAAATAGTGTTCCAGTAACCACTCAAAGTTGAATGCTTTTCCTTGTTCTCTGGGATTTTAGAGATATGATGTTTTGTCCCAGAAGCAACAATACAGTGATTGTTAAGTGTCTTTCGAGAACAGTCAGTCAGACATGCATATACCTTATATGAAACATTGTTTAGTCGAATAAAACAATAACAGGATGCTGATTTAGAGACTCTATTTTCCATTGCACCCCAGTGCCCATTCATTTTCTCTCTCTCTTGGTCACTGTCAGACCTGTCATGCAAAATACAAGAGGAAACATCATGTGCTGAGATCTTCATTTTTTGGTGGCTGAGCAAAAACAAAGTGTGTGTGTGTGCGTGTGTGCGTGTGCGTGTGTGCGTGTGCGTGTGCGTGTGCGCAAGAGAGAGAAGAAAGAAGCCAAGGACAAAAAGAGACAGAGAGTTAGAGAAAGAGTTGGGAGGGAAGGAGGGAGGGAGGGAGAGAGAATCAAGAAAAAGATAGAAAAAGCAAGACAGAGAAAGTGCACGTGAGATAGAAAGCAGAGAGACGATGGAGTGAAGAGTGAGAAGTGACAAAGTAAGAGATAGTGAGCAAATGAAAGAGAGCACAGAATAGAAAGAGATAGATAGAGAGAAGAAGAGAGACAGAAATAGAAAAAGAGAGACAAAAAAGAGAGAGAGAAAGAGACAGAGCACTAGACAGAAAGAGAGAGAGACTGCAGAAAAGCAGACGAACAGTGTGGAAACGTCATCAGATCCAACAGCACTAACAGACTTTTGCAACTCAAAGCAATTCCCTGACAAGGCACATGACAAGAGAAATATCTCTTCAGCATCCAGAAGACTCACTTCTGTACTTGCTCAAAAACACTCAGCAAGGCCGTGACAGTGCAGGCAGTTGAACTGTGATAGTGAGCACTTTTTGCTGTAGGCCTAACACTTCTGCAAAAAAGTCCGACCTCAATTATCTAGTCACAGTTACTGTAATGATGTTGTAAGTGACCTGTTTTGGATTACCACACACTTCTTAGGAAATTATAACACCCTGCCCCACTTCACCACAGTACACAGTTTACCTTCATGGACTCGATGTAGAGGATGTATTCTCTTAGCACAGGCAGGAAGTCCTCACTCATGTCCTCTGTTTGCTCTTCCAGAGCACTGCAGCAATTAGCCACGCAGCCCGCCACCCCGTCCAGCGGCTCCTGCAGCGCCTCTTCAGATGAGGCCCAGGAGGAGTACACCGGGCCGTAATCCCTCAGTTCCACCAAGTACTCTGAGGAGAACACATAACATGATCTCTGTTGCGATTAGACACATTATTCAAAGGTCCTATGTCTCAGTGTGGTTCGGGGATGGGTGGTATAATAATGAAATTCACATGGTAAGCTTACTGCACATAATAATAAGATATTGCACATAATGATCATGTTATAGCACCCAATTTGAACACTGCAAGATATTACACATGGTAAACTATTGCACAGAAGACTGTGGTTTATGGTAATTTCAACCATATACACAGTAAACAGTGAAATGAAGTAACGATCCTCCAGGATCATGGTGCAGAACAAAGAGCAAAGACAGAACACCCCAAAATCACATTAGTGCTCATATATCACTGTGTTAATGTTTCATATATGGGCTCTGTGGTCTAAGGAGTGACTGGTATGTTCTTGAACTTCACATTTGCATAGTTGATTGATTAAAAAAGCAAAGGCGTCTAGTTTTTTCATTATATGGTCATTTTACAACTTGGTGTTATTCACTTCTATATTGCTATGAAAGCACTGCTGCAATAGTACAAGCTGGGCAACACTGGAAAGTTCATATGCAGGCAGCAGTTGGGAAGGTCACAATAGTTAGTGCTCATGAGGCTGTACCTGACTGCTCCTTGATGATTCTCTGTGCTATCCTGTCAATGGTGCCCAGCTTCTGTGTAAACACGTCCAGATAGTCGCCCATGGCTGCAAACTCGATCGGCCGTGCTCGCAGCTTGTACCCACCAGTCACGTGTTTCACCGACTCGCCCATCTTAACCAGAAGAGCCAGGCCTTGCCTCTTATTCAGATCCTGCAGAATACAAACATGTACAGGACTCTCTTCCACAGGAGCAAATGCAAAAGAAAGAGAGACAAAGCCCTGCAGTGATGGCGGGACCTGCTCTCAAAGCTTGAGGGCAGCGGGATCAATATTTTACAGCGGCGCAACATTAGTCTTATTAATAACTGCTGTTGGCTATCTGCTGAAACTGCCTAGAAGAATAATTACACCTGACTTTTTGTCACACGGTCGATAATGAAAAGCTACACTAGTGGCCTTCACATTCCAGTAAACTACCACAGGCCACAAAGACTCCACCACCTATTAACAGTCACAGATATAAAACTGATGAGCAGCTTCATGACCTATCCACAGTATGTGACTTGAATACAGCAAACACCATTACTGTTAAAAATTACACAGGTATGTAAAATGCATTCAAAATGAACATTGTGAAGCAGTGGGCCGCCAGTAACACAGCACCCAGGGAGCAGTGTGTGGGGACTAGGGGTGTAACGGTACACAGATGTCACGGTTCGGTACGTACCTCGGTTTTGGGGTCACGGTTCGGTACGGGTTCGGTACAACAGGAATGTTTTCATTTATTTTAAAATAAACAGCAGTATATTAACCAGTAAACACACTCTTGCTTATATTTTCATGTATGTGTAAGGCAGCAGAAGTGTTACTCCAGTAGGTGGCACTATTGTACCACACTACGACCCAGGTTTATGATTTACTTGCACTTTTTGGTCCCTCTGTGATTCCGTACACAAAAATACATCCAGTATAGTCAGTCCTGCAACAAATCTAGACTTGAATAGCACAGACTCCCATTGTGTGGTCTAGTTGTAGCCGTGTATCTCTTCCTGTGGAGAGTTCATAGGCGTCATTCCCACTGGAGACGGGTGGGACTTGTCTCCACCACTTTTTGTCAAGAACCATTTCGTCCCCAGCACTTTTTGAAATCTAATTCATCTGCACTAGTTCTTGACCAGTAAGTCATGTTATTTTTGACCATATGAATTGTAATGTCCTCTTTTTTATCCTAAAAATTAGTATCTATATGGAGCACATTCTCATAGTGCTTTGTCCCTTCATTATATACAGCAAAATAGTTAACTGAGAAAATAAACTGTATAAACAAACGTCAATGAAAAGTCACTCTTTGGTCATTTAATAAGACATGCATGAATGACCAATGTGACCTTTAGGTCGCAAGGACCTGGTCCTGCCATGACCTATTAATTTAGCTTCATTCCTGGAAGCATTTTACTCAGAAATACAATAACAGCTGTGGACAATGTCAGAAATATCACAGCCTGTAAGGCACCAGGGACTAGTCAGCAATGGCTGTTAACACTTGAATAGAACAAAAGGATAAATCAGACAAATGCTTCAAAATACTGCTCAGGAAGCAAAACTGTTTTATCAGCCTCAAGGCAATTTGACACAAGCAGACACACTGACCTTTGCTGATAGGAAGACGCTGAAGTGCTCATTGAAAGAAAGGACTGGGTGGTCTGCGACCCGTTTCAGGAATTTATCCAGGGCTTTCCTTCTCGTCTCAACAAACTCCTCTGAAAAACGGTCCACCACGCCCTTCATCACAAACTTCTCAGGCAAGGGCTTTTGAGACACGAGAGGAAAAAAAAAAAAACTTTTTCATTTTAGATGTAGGTAACAAAAGCATTCCTTTCTTATCACAAAATGTTAATCAAGATAATTACTACTGTTATCTAAAGTTGAATTGGGATAATTATTCCTACCAGTGGCAGATTAAATGGGTGACTGGGGGCACAAGTGTAGTTCTGGTCTATGCTAGGGAAACGTGATTAAATCCATGTTAAAGGATCTACCTACAGGAATAAGGTGGGTTGGCTGGCTGTCCTCTAGCTTGTTTCTTAACCAGTCGAAATCCTGGTAGCGCCGCCTCACTGAATACTCAGGGAGATCAAACTCCGTTCTGGTGGTCTGTGAATTAGATAGGAACAAATAATATGGGGAGAAAAAGGTTATTGGCTTGAGACCACAATCAGCACAAAATCATATGTTTACATTACATGTAAATGCTTCAAAATACTTTAAAATACTTACATTGCTGCACATTAAAACTGCAATACAATTACGATACATTAAAAAGGCCCAAATCACTGAAAAGCAAACTTTCTTCACTCTTTTGAATTGAAAGTGTTTATTTCCATATGTTTCATATGTCCATATGTAGAGTTAGCCTCACCCATTCACTCTAAAGCAGTATTACAGCTTGAACTGCTTTTTTAAATGAGGCAGCCAATCAGAACATACATCATTTGCATATTTCAGACTTAAGGGCACAGTATCAAAAATACATTTTGGAATAATGAAAAGGCTGTTTCAAGTCTATGAAAAATCACAAATTCTGAAAGCTTAGCTCAGGGGAAAAATTGCAAGAAAATGCAAGATGTAGAATATATATGTCCTACAAAAATAAATAAATTATGTGAAATGATTTAAGGCTGGCCTGAATGATATGGGCTCAAATTATTTACTGATTACACAATTCATCAAAACAGTGACTGATCTGGAACGGTGACCGGTCAGGAATGCTCACAGCAGACAGTAAAAAGGCAGTAACTGGTTAGTGGGCTCCTTTGCATAAGCCTTCTTTTAGGTCAGCATTTCAAAAACAATGAATGAACAATATATTGTGCAGCTTCAGTATATCAGCTATTGATTCCTACATTGAGTCTCATTTATTGGAAACAATCAGAATCGACCAAGAAGGGAATCAGCAGATTTTTGCTGAAAACACACAAATGGTCAATTGACTACGATTCTGGCTGATTTGTATTTTAATTAGTTAAGTAACTAAAAGGTAAGAAACAGCAATTGTGCTTTATTTAAATGCTGCTTCTACACCAGTTTCGATATATCATAGCATAATAAAGAATTATAGCTAAATAGCCAACTGCCTCTAACTTTGTATAGCAATGCAACTATAATACATGAAAAGGCCCAAATCACTGAAAAGCACATTTTCTTCACTTTTCTGAATTTGTGTTTATTGCCATAACTAAATAGTTAAAGTGTTTATTGACATAATTCCTAATTTGTATCACATTATACATTATATACATACACACACAAACACACGGAGCATTCCTACACATTTTTCTACTCAACACATTCATCTGAAATCTGTAACTCTCTCTGAACATTAACGAACATGACAGGATTGGATAACAGTGTGTTAGAGTGTGTGGTTTGTATCTTAGAGCTCATGTTAGAAGTCATCCAGAACCATTTTCTATATTTCTCTTCATTATAAAGAGAAAGAAAAAGAAAACAAGAGAAGCACTTTTTCCCCATTTCTCTCTTGAAACTAGGTAGGCTTCTCACAAACCCTTTCTGCCAGAAACGTAATGGTTATCCATTAACCACTGCACATTTTCCACCAAAGCTGCAGACCACAGTTGCTCAGAACAGTCAGCAAACAATCATCAGGGGAAGATAAATGCACTGCTAATCATACCGATAACCTACCAGCAGCTCCTTATTTTTCCTGCCTTCATTTAAAACACAAAAGAGAGGAAACAAGCTTTCTTAATGGAAGTCTTTTTATAGACTAATGAAGCAAAGGTGGGTGTCAAAGCACCTGAACCTGAATTCACTCTTATTACTGACAGTATATTACATCTGATAGGTTCCGTTCTGCTCTCATCAGGCTGTGGACAAGAACTGTGGTACTGTCACCATAGCAGGTCTCATCAGTCTGTCTTATTATCGCTAAAGTGTGAGCATTGGCTCGGTCTTCTTTGCAGCTTTGGGAACGTCTGTGGCTGTCCAGGCACCTGTTATCAGACCATTTTAATTAGCTCCTGCCTCCCTCAAATCCTGAAGGTTGCAATTTTCTGATCTTGAAGAAACCAAGTAAAAAGGAAAAGCAGAACTTTGCCATGTGTTGCTCCTGTACAGACTGTCTTTGATTGATCAAAATCTTACTCAAGATACTGTACATGCAGCTGTTCTGTGTTCAGAAATAACAACAACTTTACAAAGGGGTCACCAACCCTCATCCTGGAGCTCTACCTCCTTGAGAATTCCAGTCCAAACTGAACTGCTCTGGCTAACTAACTTCTTCAGAAATCCCTGATTGGCTGTAGCACTAAGTAAGAGGGAGGGGGAAGCATGTTAGATGCAGTGTGAAGCGAAATGGGACTGGAATATAGATCTCCATGAGGAGGGATGGTGACCCTGCTGGCTATAGTGCCCAACTGTATACACTCTTACTGACAGACACCTAGTATATAAAAGCCATGTTTTCATTTGTACCTTCTGCAAAAAAATGTGTTTTAAAAATAAAACAAAGACTGAAGCAAAAGCTTGATAAGCGGTTTGCTGACCTTGGTGGACACTCTGTAAGTGATGTATGTCTCCATGGTGGACACGTGTTTCTTCGGATCGTCCACAGTCACGAAGAGGTCACGCGTCTCTCCGTCTAGGTCATCATCCAGCTGCAAGCGATTTAGCAGAGAGGAGGACGATGCGGGGCTCGACGTGTCTACTGCATTGCCATTGGGGAGACTCAGGTCCTAAGGATTACAAAAGAATTTGGTACATGAGAAACATTGCCTAGAGTGTACAAAGTGAAAATAAATATTTAAATTGAAGTTTATTTCAATATTTAAATTGAAATGTGTTGACTGCAGCTTACTGGAAGGGCAGGGACTTGATCGCCACTCCATAACCTTTTGGTGACACACTTTATATCAGAAGACTAAGAATACACAATAAGTGATTGTGGGTGGCCGTAGCGTAGTGGGTAGGATACTTGCCTCTAGACCAAGAGGTCATGGGTTCGAATCCTACCTTCAACGCACCACCACTGGGTTCCTGAGCAATACCCTTAACCCTAAGTTGCTCCAGGGAGAGACTGTTCCCTGTAGGTAGGGAATGAAAGTCGCTTTGGATAAAAGCGTCTGATAAATGCCGTAAAATTTAACGACTTAATCCGGTTCCACAGAAATAAAACATGTACACAATTAATGTCCAGTAATAAAACTGGATGGTAATGTTTTTGTGGAAACAAAGATGTGAAGTCAATTCAATGCATCACTTTTTTTAGTGCAGTGCTCTGTAGTATTTACTTTGAATCGCTGTGATTCACCATGACCCTTGTGTTGACAATGCTAGAAGGTGACTTGAGCATAGAAGAGACTCCTGAGCCTCCAGCAGCTCAAGTGACTCGTGATATGATGCAAACAGTCACAGCCTATATCCAGAATCTCCATATAAGAGGCTGTAAGACATCCTAAGCCAGCATGAGTTGGGTACAGTTCAATATATAAAGAACACCTTGTTATTACCACTGGATCTAGTACAGGACTGTATTATGCAAACAGGGGCTGCACAATACACACAATTATATACTACACAATACTCTACCTTTCAACAAACTGAAAATACACCTGCTAATTTCTTTAGCTTTTAAAAACCGATCTGCAGGAATGTGGTGTAGGCAGTGTGTACAATGGCTCCATTCTAAGTTACTTGCCTTTTTGTGTTTTTAATTATGACTCAAACAGAGTCAATGTGTTGTAAGACATACACATATAAATTCTGACACAAACCCTTGCTCTGCTCTCCCTCTAGCTCTGAAGAAACTGTGCAAATGAGCTGAGCAGCAACGAATCAGATTACTGATATACAGCCTGGTAATCTGAAGTGTCTCAGCCAGAGTCACATACTGAGATTCAACACTAAAACACACCAGCCAGGAGACATAACTGTACAGTGTGCTCAAACCAGAGCCATCCTGAATTTACAAAAACAATTAGTCCATTTTGGGTGAAATACACGTCTGCAAAATTTTTCCCTCTGTTGACATCAAGCTGCACTAAAAACCGCCAGCAGGTAAATAAGGGAAGTGAACTAACGGCAAAGGCCATATCAGTACACAGGTCCTCGATTTCTTGTAAATATAAAGAAAATATCCAATCTAAAAGAAACACACAGGTCTTTATAAAGTTTAGTCTTTTTTTTTCTCCATGTTTAGTCATTTTATTCTTAATAAAATTTCAGATCCAAACATACAAAGAGGCAATTAGGTTTGCCACAGTGATCTGCCTTTTGCACTGTGTGAATATTTAATGTCGGAGCTACCAATTCAAAATTTTCCTTGTACTCTTATGTTTTGTCTTAAAATTCTGATCATCACTGCTGAATGTACGGTAATTTGCCAGAGTATTGGGAAGTGTGAAAGACAGGTGAAGATAGTGCAGGCAGGGTGGAATGGGTGGAGCAGAGCGGGAGGAGTGATTTGTGACAGGCGGGTACCAGCAAGGGTGAAGGGGAAGGAGTACAGGATGGTAGTGAGACCAGCCATGTTGTCTGGTTTGATGATTTAGAGGCAGGGGCACTGATGAAAAGACAGGAAGCAGAGCTGGAGGTGTCAAAGATGAAAATAACCAGATTTGTACTGGGAGTAACGAAGATGGATCAGAAATGAGTATTAGAGGGACAACTTGAGGACTCAGATTGTTGGAAGAAACATGCTGAGGATAGAGCTGCAGGGAAGAGCAGAAGAGGAAGGTCTAGTAGGAGGTTTATGGATGTAGTGATGGAGGACATGCAGGCAGTTGGTGTGAAAGGAAGATGCAGATAGATGGAAATGGAGACGTTGATCCACTGTGGCGACCCCTAATAAAATGTGAGCAGCTGAAAGTAGAAGAAGAAGAATGTTGAATGTAATTTAATTAAAAGCAGTAATCAATATACAAAGTATATCAAATTCTGTATTCACAGAACAAAACACAATACCAAAGCAAATCACAGATGTACAAACAGCAGGTTTCACTGATTTATGTGAGCCTAAACCACAAGAGGCTGAAAAAACATGCAAGTCTAATTTGAAAGAAACGTATTTTGTCTCGAGACAGAATCAAATTCCTCTCATTCCTGGATGACAACAAGCCAGTGAATGTGCTTGTGTGTGTGTGAGTGTGAGAGAGAGACATTGAGAGGTAGAGGACACTGGATAAGCTGTTTCAGGGTTTCTGAAGACCCTTCTGCTCTGTGTGGGCTCAGTCAGCTCCTCTCACAGCAGCCAGTCAGTGATCCATCAATTAGACCCCACATCTGCACACTAAGAGATCAGCCCCATGCCACCTCCACACCAAAATAAATACTGTTCTCCACCTGCAGACTGCTCGCCTGTGCTCTTCACATGCCCAGGAACTGAGGACTTTCAGGCACAATGCTGATATGGATACTCAACCTTAACATTTTATCTTTTAAAATTACTATTTGTTTTCTCCTGAAGATGGTCATCCAAGCATGCTGTGATCATTTTACCCCAACACGTGAAAGTGACCATTTGTCATACGTGAACACACCACTGCACACGGTGTGAACAGCACGAAATTCAACCTCTGCATTTAACCCATTCACCAAGTGAAGCAGGGGGCAGCCATGAACACGGCG
>JBBIGB010000034.1:2821769-2834823 GCA_037577075.1 Alestopetersius hilgendorfi
GGGGGTTTTGTTACAAGAGCACCCACGTATAGTGAAAAAACGTGTTGTGTTTTGGAAAGAAAAAAAACCCTTAAAATGCCATTTTATACTCAGTTTAATATATTACCCTTAAAGAAAATGTAAAGATAAACCCGAGGTTTAAATACGGAAAAGTCAGGAGAGTGTGTGTAAAAGAGAGTAAGGGGGAGAGAGAGAGAGATGATCCATGCACTCCGGAAAAGACACGACAGACAGACAGATACAGACAGAAAAAAACGAAATAAATATGGAGTCCCGACGACCACACACGGGAGTCAGAAGAACTAAAATGAGTTTTTAAAAAATCAAGAACATATTGAGAAAACAAAAAGGTTCTCCAAAAAAAACGTGTGACTGGATCCGCAAGTCCCGATCCATGTAAAACTGGGGGATCTCTCTCTCTCTCTCCCTAATGTGTGTATGTATATATACATACATACACACTTTATATAACATAATAAAGATATAATTTAAATTATGCATAGAAATTGCAAAGGTTTCAAGTCTGACTCTTGGCTATCAGCGGTTTAAGTCCCAGGTACTAGAACATGTTGTTTTATGTGGTTTTCAGATTGCATCAGCACTAGAAGGGAGAGACGACGGATCGAATGAGGCCAAGGAGGTAAAGATTTTCCTGCAAAATGGCTATAACTTTTGATCTGCTGGTCAGAATCTTTTTAGTCAGATAAATATTGGATTTGATTCAGGATCATTGGCGAAGTTTAGAGGTTTTAAGTTAGGAAGAATTATATTTCATTGACTTAAAGAGAAGTGATTAGACTGCAGTGGCTACCTCTTTTCTTTTTCCTGTTTTTAGTTTCACTTTAGAGGAAGAAGTGAAAGTATTTCTACAGCTAAAAAGGAACTTGCTGACACCTTTGCCCTGAAGTAAATCACAATTTAGTTTAGAATTGGTCTTTCTTAAATTGGTTTTAGGTGTTAATTTGATACTATGTTTGGTCACATTTTCCTTTTATAATTGACAGTTAATAGATCTTTAATATTCAGTTATTTTTTTCCACCAATCTGCTTCCACCAAATTCCTGCATTGGAGTTTCTGCTCATTACATAAATCAACAATGGGGGGAAACTTGAATCTTTTTTCAGTTGCTGAGTGAGCTTTTTGTTCTTCAGTTTGTTCTTCATATTTTTTACCCAGCATAGATTATCAGTTGCTTTTAATTCAACAGTTTCTTTTGTCCGTGATTGGTCCTATCTTTTGGCCGATTTGACTGCTGCAAAAGCATGAACCAATGTGTCTTCAGAGAAACCTCATCGATTATTTGCATGCCTGTGATGGCATATCATGTCATTAGAAATTTTGTTGTAATCATTTTTATTTGCCGAATCCTGTCTGAATGTCCGCACTTCTCATCTCTACCCTGGTGTGCATGTGTAGCCTTCATCCACTCCTCCGCTCCACCATGCCTCTGCACCCTCTTGTGATCCTACTCCGAGGCCAGAAATTGCTCAATTGCCTCAAAAGCCTGAACCTCCTGCTGTTACTCAGCTTGGACAGCTTCACGTATTGCATGGGGAGCATGCAGACCAGGTGCTGGAAGCTGTAAAAGATCCATTGCGTGATCTCGTGATTGATACTAGCGCCGATCATGTTCAAGACACCAGAACTGAACCTGAACCTTCCCTTCCATCTTCATTTGATTTTAGTCTGGCACCTCCTGCTGAACCATTCATGTCTCAGGATCAGCAAGAGTCTATGGTTTTGTTTGCACCTTCCAGGGCTTTACAGCAGTCAGAGTGTTGTCTCACTTCTCCAGATCTAGAGCCTTTACCTCAGTCTACACTGGTTCCACAAGTTTCTGAGGCAAGTTTAGCCACTTCAGTTGACGTTGAGCTGTTTACACCAGCTTTAACATGTAACAAACCAATGGTGGTCACATCATGCAACCATGATGACCCGTCTGAATTGCCACCTATTGTAGAACCTCTTTCTGACCAGCTACAGTCCATACCACCCATTGACCAAGAAACTGTGCTAATGCCGTCTCCTCCTGTTGATCTACAGCAGTCTCTTCACACTGCTGTCTTCACACATCAGGCTGACCATCAGCCAGTGTTTGCAACTCCTTTATCCCTTCAGCCTGTACCAAGCCTCTTACCTCAACTTGACCCACAGGCAGTTTCACCGTTTGCACCTCCCATTGTTGCTCAAGAACCTGTGCCAGAATCGAGCCTGACTCCCATAGCTGAGTCAGAAACTACACCCAAGATCGACCTTGTGCCTCCTGTTAATGGTGAGCCGGAACCTGAGCTGGAGCTGAGTGCTGTACCATTGGATGAAGAGGAGTCTGGAAATGTGGCCCTAGCTGCTGACAGACCCGAAGAGGAGGCAGCACTGGAGGAGGTACCTTCGCCCTGCCTGCCATAGTCCAGTCTCTGCAGCATCTCTGTGTGATGGCATTGAAGTGCCTTCTTTTGTTAGTCTTCACCCATCACACAACAATGACTGCATCTTTTCTGTTTGGTTTAAATAACATTAGAGTCACAGGAATGCTAATAACATGGTGGCTGTGTGGTAGCTCCTTATAGACAACTTACATAGCAATATTTCCTGCTTTAATTTTCCCATCTGCTAGTTTTGTACCATTAACTACTGTTTGGGAGGGAGATCTTGTAGGGAATTATGCATTAAAATGTGTGGAGGTCAACTGTGGTTGTTCTTCGGTGGATGTTGTTTTTTGGACCTGCAAAGACCAGAAGTGTCCTTGTGAACTGTTCAGTGAAACACATTGAATTTAGACAAATGCTGAATCCTGTGATTTATCAGTGGGAAACGTTGACAGTCCTTGGAATAAGATAATTCTGTCTTGTGATTTTAGGCATGTTTAATGTGAGAGTTAGTGTTGTTGGTTATATGGAGCATGGGGGAATGTTTTTCCATCATTATTGTAAACCAGCATTTTTCTATTGTTTGAGTCTTCTTAATCAAAAGTTAATTGTGAAGATCAGGGAAATAAACACTATGCAAGGTTGTTCAGTGTTTTTTGGACTCTGAGTGACGCCTCTACTGTGTAACTAGGAGGAGGAGGAGAATGGGCTTGTGGCCGAAGAGATTCTTGAATCTGAAGAAACTCCAAATCTTGAGGAGATTCCTGTTGTTGAAGATGAACCTGTTGCTGGTGAGATCCCTGTACTTGAAGATATCCCATCTGCATCCTCAGAAACTGCTAATGTCAAAGTCAGCCAAGGCAAGTGATATGTATTTTCATTGAAAACTCAAGATCTGAGCAACAGCAAAAAAATTGTGCACTCCTCCTAACTTGGGCTTCTGATTGTTCTAAACCCATCCTGTGGTCTTACTATTTTTTTTAAAAATGTTTTTTCTACTGTAGACATAGACAGGCTGATCACCCAAGCACTGCTTATTGGGGACTTTGAAGCTGCGGTCAACCTCTGTCTCCATGACAACCGAATGGCAGACAGCATCATCCTGGCCATTGCTGGCGGACCAGAGCTGCTTGAGAAAACTCAGAAAAAATACTTGGCTAAAACTCAAAGCAAGGTTGGCAAGGTGAGGCCATGTAGTACAATAAAATGGACATATTAGAGCCTAATAGTGCTGGGTCTTATACTGTTTACTTTCCAACCTGTAGCTCATCGGTGCTGTGGTAATGAAAGACTGGCAGGATATTCTGGAGACCTGTGATCTCCACAACTGGAAGGAGGCTTTGGCTGCAGTTATGACTTATGCCAAGCCTGAGGAGTTCTCCTCCCTCTGTGGTGAGTGAAAGAGGATGGATTTTTCGAGCCTAAATACAAAAGGCACCTCATTTTTTATATGCTTATTTATAGTGTTACTTTTAATTTAACCTAATTTAATCATAGCTCACAAACATGTTTTCCCTCGATCGCAAATGCAGTTCTCTCATAATGAAATTCTCAAATATACTTTATGTAGTTACTGACAACAGTAAAAAACAACAGTAGATGTCATTTCCATATATTTGCCTAGTATCACTTGTTGGCAGTTTTTCATGCAGTTTCAATGCAAAGCTAATGTAGCAAACTCTTTGTGGTAAAAGGGAACATAGTGTTGTTGTTTTTTTTTACCAAACTATAAATTGCTGTGTTCGTGTGTGTGTGTGCGTACGTTTAGGGCTGCTGGGTTCCAGACTGGAGGCTGCTGAGGACTTGGAGCTGCAGGCCCAGGCCTGTCTCTGTTACATCTGCGCAGGGAACATGGAGCAGTTAGTGTCTTGCTGGTCCAAAGCACAGGACTCCAGCAGCCCTCTCTCACTGCAGGTGAGACTTCTTTACAACAGATTCCTCCTTAATGTCTTTCAAAAGGCAATCTTTCCTCAGCTGTTATTGTAACACTACCTATCAAATCCTGAGAAGCAGAAATACCCGGCCATGTTAACATTTCACACATGGGCAAGAGCAAAAAATTGTTTCCCTCCTAAAAGGTCTAGTCCAGAGACCATATGCATGAAAGTATATGTAGAATCTTAAGTAAAACTGAAGAGTGTGGGTCCATTCACATCCATTCATGTTTAACACCCATTAAAAGCTGGTTGACTATTCTGCTAAAAACTCATGAATGGACACTCATGTCTGGATTATGAAAGAAAGACATTGTTTATGATGACCTCAGTCTCCCTTCAGTGTGTCCCCACGCTCTGAGTAAGCTGATGGATGACACTTTCTCTTTTGCTTGTAGGACCTGGTTGAGAAGGTGGTGGTGCTGCGGCAGGCTGTGGAGAGAACTCAAGGGGCTGCGGCCCCAGCTGTGGGTGCTCTGCTGGCAGAGAAGATGAGTCAGTATGCCAGCCTGTTGGCATCTCAGGGAAGTCTGCAGACCGCTGTCTCCTACCTGCCCACCAACACTGAACAGGCATGCACAACTCAATTCTGCTCTATAATTATTATTATGTAAACCTTAATAGGCCTGAAAAATGAGTCTTTTTTTGCAAGATCTCACATTTTCTATCCCCAAAAGACATGGTCAAAATATTTCTGTTGATGACCATTCCTTACATTATTTACACTCTTTAAATTGGGCCCTTTTGACATGTGCAAACATCTGCTGGAACATACAAAAAGGCCTTTTGAATATGAATGTGTGAACAGTAGCACAAACCAAGTGAATGATACAAAAAATATATATATAAATGAAAACCTACTGGCATTTGGCTCAACTCGCACAACCTGGCTTGCTGTGTGGCTTATTAGCTCTTTTGGCAGACACCACCTGCTTTGTAATTATTTTCCTTGTTTTCATGTCAGAATCATGCCAAACGTGTGTTACTGTTGGTGCGTGGTCTTGGCAGTACCAGTGTTTTCGCATTCAGCTTGGATGTGTTTCCTCACATTGCTCTTCCTAGCACCGCTCTGGCCTTTGAAAACATGAGTAATATGAGCTTTGTGGAAACTGCCACTGAGGTCATCTATAGCTCTTTTCACCCTTGTGTGTTTATTGATGTTGTTGAGATCTTGTTTGTTTCTATTTATTGCTCATGGTGTAGGTTGCAGTGCAGCTTTTGCGGGAGCGTCTCAGCCGAGCTCTGGGTCAGCAGGCTGCAGCCCCGGAGGCCCCGGCGGCCCCAACAGCTCCCTCAGCGCTCCTGCAGAACAGACAGGCAGCAGCGCCTGCTGCAGTTCCTCCACAGGCCTATGCTCCAGTCCAACCTCAACAGCTGCCTCCTCAGCCTACACCTGCTGCACCCCTGCAACAGTATTACCAGCAGGTACTGATTTCTCTCTCTCACTCACAAACGCAGGTGGACAGCAAAGGATGCCATCTCAAAAATGTTCCTTTTAAAAAAAAAAAGGTTCTAATTCAAGGTGGAACATTTTTTTTGAACGTTCAGGTCCGTTACTTTGAAGGCACTTTGAACAACTTAATAGGAAATCCTGTCCGCTCAGTGGTCATCCTAGCACTGCCCCAGGGAAATTATTTCCAGCCATACGAGGCCATTCTGCTTTACCGAGGACAGCCCTATAAATCAAAAACTGGTGAAGTGTGAAGGGTGGCTTTTAATTGCCTCCTTGTTAGACTTTTGAAATACCAGTGGTATAGTAAGTCATGAGCTATCCTCTTTGTATTCTTTTATGATGTCTTTGTGTAAGAAACCGTATACCTACTGGTAAAAGGGAAATATTTGCCCGCCTTGTTCCATAACTCTGTAGAAGCAATGGTTTCATATATTATGTTTTCTCATTGGAAAGTGTATGTAGCCTCATATGTGAAATTGAATGGGGCACACAGATACAATATCACATTTTATATGGGATCTCACACACACTTCTTGATCTGCATGCTTTTCACTGGGACGTGGTGTGTTTTTTGGGGAAATCTGGGTTCATTTCTTGGCGTACTAACCTCGAGTCTAACAGCTTTATGCTGTTCGAGTACGAGTTGGCGCATACCATTATTCGTCCCTCAGCGATCCTCTTCATGATTTACAGCATCCCCTAAAAATCCTTTTGATTTTCCCCCTCCACAAGTGTTCCTCCTCATCCGAAAGCAGGCAAAGTGTGTGGCCGTGTGTGTGAGTGTGTATGTGTCTCTATTGTATTCAGGGTAGGGCTGCATCTACTGTCACTTCCTGGAGTAACCAAACCCCAACCGTTCTGCCCAGTGTCCCTCGTCCGCTAGCCCCAGCAAAAGACTTGCAGGTACAGAGCTGGGCCCACGACACACACACACACACACACACACACACACACACACACACACACACACACAATCTCTCCCAGGTAACTGGAGTCTCATGAAGGGTCAAACCAAGGAGATATTAATGATGCTTAATGTAAGCCCTTGAACACTCCATGCTGTTCTATTCAGAGATGGCATGGTGCCACTTTTTCTAGTTGTCAATACTAGTACCAATTTTAGTTTCTTTAATTAAAAAAAAAAACCCCAACAACTTTGAAGTAATAGTTTTAATTAAGCACTCCACCTAAAGCAGGCAGGTTCAGCCCCTTTTTTTTTACGTGAACACATAAATGTATATAATTAGTAATACAGATATTGTTATTTAGTGTTATTTACAGAAAATGATTGGTCATAATTACTGCACACACTGTGATGTGATGCTGTGTATTTTTCATTTTTTCCTAGTAGGTGTGTTAGAAAAAAATTAAGCTTGTTTTAAAGCTTAGTCTTCATAAATTAAAGTGTATTGTCTGTATTGAATCTTGTATTGGAAAAGGACAAAATGGTGCCATCTGCAGATAGAACTCTTATTCTGGTCATACCAGGTTCTTGTTGATATATTTGACCAATGCAGCCCATGAATTCTTCATAGCTGTCCAGTACGCATTTGACTGCACAGTCAATCTTCTGCATAGACAAGTCTAATGTCTTGTACACTTTCACATTAACATGCACAAAAGCCTCTTGCCCTGTTTATACCTGCCTGTGTCTTGGGTGATCTGATTACAAGGGACAACTAAAATGCATAACGCCTTACACCTGGCATTCTGAATGCGTCTCCGGTGACTGTGTCCATAGATCATTTACAGTGTTGTTCTACAGCGACACTGAAACAGCTTCAGTTGTGTTCAGTTACCCAGACTTGCTTAACTCCAATAGCAGATGATTTCCAAACATTCTGACAGTTATAAATTTCATGATAATGACATGGTTGATATGAGTATTACTTAGGGACTGCCAGGGGCCAATCAAAGCACTTTAAAGTTCACACTACACTGTTTAGTGGTCAAATGCTTCCTTGTGATCTAATTATAATACGTCTCACTCTTATGAACGGGTCACCCAAGATGCATGTTAATGCCAGGTGTGAACTAATATTGTTTTCACAATCTCCTTAAAGAAAATTCGCTTTTGTCCGTCCTGTGCAATGGTTTGAGTCACAGAATGTATCTTTCCTCCTGCTCACACACTTCACTTTTCTCTTGTAGTAACACATGGCCCTTAAACACTCCAGAGGATGCATGTTCTCTCTAGTTAAGTCCTGCACGTCTGCATATATGTCTGGATTACGTTTTTTCTATGGTAGCTTCACCTTCTTTCAGAAAATCTTCTTCCATTGATTGCTGTCTGCTCGGTCTCCTCCTGCATACTGAATACACCCTCGCATCTCACGTTATGCTGTATAAATATCCCGAGCACCGATCTATACAGGAAACCTGCACCGGTTTGTTTTTCAGTCTAGTGGATCTTTTGGGTACATGTGGTGAAAAAGCAAACTGGAAGAAACAATGAACCAATGCAAGTCCATGTACTGTATCATTACAGCGTATAAATACCTGTTTTAAGCAAAAAGATGATTCCTCAGAATTGAAATTTAGTAGTCTTTCTGCAGTGGTGGGTATTAGAGCTGAACCCATGATGATTTTTCAGATATGAAATTGCATTTATTGCCTAAGCTTTGAAGTTGGCGCTATAGAATCAAATCTTTCAGTTTACACCAAAGTTGCAAATATTTGGCTAGAAAGGGAATAATGGAAACTTTTCCCACAAATAAAACACAAAGGTCACATTCATTTCCTACTAACTTGATGTCTTGATTGTAGGTGAGCTGATGTTTTTTGGGTCCAGTTCATGAACAGCAAATCATTTAAATTATTATATTAAATTCATCTCTCTCTGTGTCTTTCTTTCTCTCTCTGCCTCTCTCTCTCACCCGTATCTATCTACTCGTTCTCTTTCACACATTCTGTTTTCTATCTGTCACTCTCTCCCCCTCTCTCTCCCCACACTTAAACTCTTTCTATCTGTATCTATTTACTCTTTCTCTTTCACTCGTTCTCTTTTATCTCTCGCTCTCTTTGTATCTGTATTCTTTTTTTTTTTACGTATCCATTTTCTCTCTCTCTCTCTCTCTGTCTGTCTCTCTCTCTCTCTCTCTCTCACTCGTTCTCTTTTATCTCTTGCTCTCTTTGTCTCTGTATTCTTTTTTTTTTTTACGTATCCCTTTTCTCTCTCTCTCCGTCTCCCTCTCTCTCCCCCTCCCTCTCTCTCCCCCTCCCTCTCTCCCTCCCTCTCAGACTGAGTCCACCCCAGGACCTTTTGGTTTGCAGTCTCCAGTGAGTTCAAGCCCGACTTCCGCCAGTCCGTTCATGTACTCTCAGCCGTACCAGAGTAAGTTCAAGCTAAGTATCGTCTTACTTTCGCACACACGTACACTCATCCAGGGATCCTTACATTTATTTTCAGCCTGGAAATCTTCTAACCCAAAATAGCAAACATTTCAGAATGTTTGTCTTTTCTTTAGTTCTTTTTAACTCTCTTGTTAATGGAGGTATATACCTCTGTAATGTACAATGTCATTTATAACATAACTGTTGGGTGTGTGATTATCCCTGCATGATGTAATGGATAGTGAGTTGTGTCCAAACTTTCATTATATGCTTAAGTACTAGAGATGGAACGGTACAGGGTTTTCTGTATGATTGCTGTATTGTTAAATATGTGGGGGGTTTTTCTTTTCTTTTTTTTTTTTCTTACATTTGATTAATTCAAACAGATCAAGAACATTTTAGAAATAATTTTTAAATAGTGACTATACTGATTATTTAGCTTTTTTTCAACCCATTAGGTCAGATAAACCAGGAGAATCACATTGGCCTGTCATGAGTAATTAAAACCCATCCTCAGAATTATTACATTTGAAACCACATAATTATCATTGTTAATAACACAAGATGTCAGTAAAGTCAGTAACCGTCCCATCCCTTCTAATACTAATTATTCTAGAGCTCCATTACATGTAAACATCTCTGCATGTTTATATTGGATGTAGGCTGCTGATCCAGTGTGATGTGACTGATTTCCTTTCAGAATGTGACTAACTGCATTTGCCTGCTCTCTTTTTGTCCTTGTAAACTCCAGCTTACCCCCAGGTCCAGCAGTTCACACCTGCTGCTGGGGGACCAACTATTTATCAACCACTCCAGTACTCCTCTTCTACAGCTTCTTCTCATCCACCTCCACCTTCAGCCTCTGCACCTGCTCCCTTCTACCCCTCTCAGTTCATGCACCCTGCCTCATCTCAGCCTGCGCCTCCGGTCTTCTCCGGGCCTCCTCCTCCACTTGCAGCAGGCCAACTGGCTTCTTCTGCGCCTCTTCCTCCATCTTTCTCCTCCAGCTCTTCCTTCTCTCCTCCTCCTTTCTCTTCCGGAGTGTCCTTCCAGCACGGCGGTCCGGGTTCTCCCACCGCCTATCTCCCACCTCCACCTACCGGAGCCTCAGGTACACAGGCTGAGCCCGCCCTCATCCCAGCCTCGCAAAGAACAGGTCTGCACCACAGTGCCCTTTTTTTAAAAGCCCCCTCAACTTCAGACAGCCCCAGGTCACCACTTTTAGCACAAACGGCTTCTTTACAGGGTTTACATGCTACAGTCAGGTCATAACAGATTTTACACAGGCTGTCGAGAGTCAATTATTGCAATGACAGGGGTATTCGCTACCATTTAGAATTGTTAGGCACGTTTTAAACCCGTTTCTTTGCTGGTACCAGTCTTTGTCTATTTGAGCAAAACAAATGACCTGATCAGGTTACACACGGTGGGTCTGTTTCCCAGACATAGATTAAGGCTGGTCCTGGACCACACAATGTTCTGAATAGAAATTCTCCATTGAAAGGAAAATGTAGTCCATGTCGAGGCTTGATGCTGTCTACATAACAGCATAGTTTTGATGTATGTTGAGTGCTGCAGCATTTTTAATCAGACTTCTAAAATAACTTCTCTCTGTTCGTGCTTCAATACGTGTTCCGAATAATAACCTAGTATTACACAGAATCTCTTTAGATCATAGCACTCGAGGACATAAGGGGGAGCTCCAAGTACAGTTCTGTGAGCTTCATCTGTAGTCAGCAGCCAGGACCAAAGAGCAAAACAGTTTCCTACAATATGAAAGATGAGTAAGGGTGTAGCAATAGAAGATGAATAGATGGATCATAAAAGTAATGTATCTTCTTTTAATATGTCTAATCTTTTATTTAAAAATGAAGAAGCTGTTGGTCTATGGGTGAGAAATGCTTTTGCCCGTGTAAATATTTTTCCCATGTAAATGGTTTGTCAGTCATTAGCTTGGCCCATCAGTGTCTGCTGGTAATAACAAGTCAAAGGTCTTTAAAGGAAACTGTATAACCTTAGCGCTTCGCCATCTAGATTGCTGTCCGCTTTCTCTCATGTTTTAGACATTTTTGATAAATGTATGTGCGATGAAAGTCTCTAGAACGAACAGTGTGGTTCTGTCTTATCCACAGGGGGATTCACCCAAGACATCTGTTTTTTGGAAGGTGAAATACCACTGGGAGTTATACTGCAGCATGATTTAATGGACCATAATTGTCCTCTGATTCTGATAATCATTGTTAATAATGATTATTTAAATGAATGATGATACCCAAATCTACCATAAATCGCGCTTTAAAATGGACTTTTTTATATTTACACAGTGTTTTTAGTGCAGGAAATCAGTTTATGGGTTCAATCTATGTATATAGATTTTGGCTTAAATCTGTGCAGTTTAGACCATAAATCTATGGTAAAGCAGTTGCCCTAGATTCATCGTTGGTGAGGGCAGTAATCATTAGATGCTAAAGAGTGATCAGCGCCATGCCTGTTGAGCAATCTAGGTCAGCTATTACCCTGATGAGAATGGAGCTGTGGGTGTATGATCAGTGGTTCAAGAGCCAGTCTATAGTGATTCCATTCTTGGAGCCCTGCGGAAGCACTCTCTCTCATACACAGTGACTTGTTTTTAAATTTAGCTTGCAGTACATTAACCATTAGGTGATCAGTTTTCATGTCCAGGGATTGTCATTCAGGAATGAATATTGAAAAACCAATACAATTTGTAGTACTGTTACCACTTTACAATAACCGTCCCTTACCAAGGGGAAGTGTCACTTACTACACTTACAAAGCGTTTATGAATGTTTTAGTATCTGGTTGTTAATTAGGTTGTAGATGGTTTCTAAATCATTAAGTAGTTATTAACATGTTATGCCAGTTGTTGCACACTAATGCAGGCTCAATATTTGGCAAGATATGGTCTTTTAATGGTAGTAGCATATTAACAAATATCTGAGAGTCAAGATGAGCTCAGTAACTAACAAAATCTGAGCTCTTGCCAAATGTTGAGCCTGCATCAATGTATGACTCTTTGTTTATAATTGCTTATTAGGGATTTGTAAACTATCTAACAACCAAACCATGAGTAATTTATAAACATTTTATAAGGGTAGCCTTATTGTAAACTTTTTCAAGTGTTACCATAGTACTTTTCTAGAAAACTTCAGAAATGGTTTACACTGCTGTGCAGAGGTGCTTTGCATCTGCACAATGATGTATGAAGTCACTAATCAGGAAATAAGCATGTTTCTTCTGAAAAAAACACACTTGGTATTGAAATAAATACTAATGAACAGTGTGTGTGAGTATTTTCCAAACCTCTCCTCAGATAAACAGCATGGTTTCATGGCTGCCTAAGACGATCGCCCAGTGCTGTATCGTTGCTGTGATCATTTTTAGATTATTCATTTGTTTTGATGAAGCTTAACTGTAATCACTGTCTATCCGTGGCCTGGAGTGATGCACTAATGAAATGCATGCATGCAATCAACACATGTAACACAAGTCCGTGCCATCTATAGATGACATTAGCTGTGTTCTGTTCCACCTCAGGACCCCAGAACGGCTGGAACGATCCACCTGCTCTGAGCAGAGGACCCAAGAAGAAGAAGGTGGGTTTGTGCAGACACTCCAAGATTCAAGATACTTTGTCACATGCAGTCATACAAGTACACACAGTGAAATGTATCCTGAACCGCTCCTATTACTGACTGTGCAAAAATTAAAAAACAATAACTAAATTCTACATTAAAATAAAAATCTGGGCATTTATATGTACATTGTACATATGTACGAAAGTTATTACCCTGCAAAGTTCCACTACGGGCCACAAGTTTGGAAGCAATTTTAATGTTGCCATGTTAAACAATTTCCCTAAAGGATAATGGACAGTGATGCATAACATAGACCATTTTATTCTATGTATAACATTGCAACTTTAATGTTGCTCTGCTGAGTTCCACTA
>JBBIGB010000034.1:2853231-2863643 GCA_037577075.1 Alestopetersius hilgendorfi
TTGCTTTACTGCAAAAGGGATCATGTTATGCATCATCCTCTGACCAAGTGGTTGTCCTGCATAAGTACACTTTATGGACAAAACTATTGGGACTCCTGACAATTACACTAACAAGGGCTTTAATGACATTGCATTAAAACACACCTTTGCATGGAGCTGGTCCCCCTTTGCAGCTATAACAGCTTCCACTGTTCTTGGAAAGCTTTCCACAAGATTTTGTATTTTCATGTCGGACAGGATGGCCTGTCAAGGTGCTCTTTGTGGGCCAGTCAAGTTCTTCCACACCAAACTCATCCAACCATGTCTTTATGGAGCTTGCTTTGTGCACTTGAGCACAGTCATGCTGGAATAGAACATTTTATAAAAGGCAGCTGCCTATATACATAATATATATTGTTTGGAGCCATTTTTCTCAGCGTGTGATTATAACTGTTCAGAAGTTGTGATCGTAAAAATTAAACACATTTTTTGTTGGTAACCATAGTTTTATAGTACCCTACAGCATCTCAGGCACATGTACCCCTGGCTACACTTAAGACTACTAAAAGGCCATCAGAGTACAGTACATTGAAGACTTTTAGACTAAAGCAGCATCAGAATCTCTCCTTTCTTTCTCCAACCTGTGGCCTCTGAGATAGAGGAAGTAGATGCGTATTGGTGGAACCGGTCAGTCCGGCTTGCTCCACAATTTCATACAGTCGTATCACAGGGACTTTCTTTCTCTACAACAACACGGACAGGATGAGAGGAGAGGAGGTATTCGTGAAATGAGGAGCGCACGGAGAACATACGGAGAGGACGAGGTACAGTTCTTATCCATTTTCATTTTAAAGGGGGAAATCGGAGAGACGCGCCTCTGTGTGTCAAGCTAGCTTTTATTGTCGCCCATTGTCAGCACATGTGCATGTGTGTGTACGTCTGTGTATATGTGCGTCTATGTGTGTGTGTGTGTCTATGCGTGTGTGTTTATTCGTGTCCGTGTGTTTATGCGCGCGCGTGTGTCTATGTGCGTGTGTGTTTGTGTCTATGCGTTATGTGTTTCTAATTGTGTCTGTGTCGATGTGTGTGTTATTATGTGTGTCTAGCCTCCATTTTCTCAGCTCCAGTAAACCGGGAGACATCTAGAGGGTCTCGTCTGTTCATGTTTATCTTTAGCAAGCTTTAGCGTTTCTACTTTAAACACAGCAGGCACCTCCCTACAATAAACTATACTATGGTGAGATTTACTTCATGGGGTCTTCAAGGGAGCCGTCGTAGAATATGACTGAATAAAAAGGTGAAGACCCTTCTTATCGAAAATAGGGTTGAAAGCATGGCGTCAAAGTTGCATGTAATTCTAAAGGACCCTCTTGGTCCAAAGGCAGCTGCCAAAAAACCTACAAGCTCAGTCAAAGGTTGTGCATGGTCCAATAAATATGCCATTCATAGAGGACCGGTTTATCCTCGCTGGAGCTGCCAAACGGAGGGGGGCTGAACTCGACCACCGATCTGTAACAGCGTGGACTCGTTTTATCTGAACGGTGGTCGTAAACCTCTCTTGGTTTTGCCTTTTAAAAATAAAAAAGAGTAGGGAGCCAATGCAGCGACAGGATCCATGCATGGCAAAACTCAGACACTTTTAAAGACCCCCCTTTCTTTGTCTTTCCAGACTGATCCCACCCTAAGCACAGGGGACCCTCTAATATCTTGAGGCTGGCGAGGTATTGCTCCTTAACTGTTTCTCTTCTTCTTTGTGCATCATCTATATTTCAAGGTGCACCTTCATTGCAGGATGAATGGGAGAGTTTATTCCCCTGTGTTTTTCTGTTTTCAGGGGAAGATTGGTAAGGATGAGGAAGTGCAGTCCGTGGACCTTTCTCCCGATTATGTTCTCCTTCTTCACAGCAGCAGGCTTGTGGGTTGTGTGAGTACTTCAAACCTTTCACTCTTGTCCAGGGCTACAATTACAGCCTTCCTCGCTGAGAGAGTGGGCAATTGATGGGTAAATAATCTGTTTATGTTGAAAAACAGGTATTTCATAGCAGTGGAAGATGAGAAGATCACCCCACTCAGCTCAGAATACAAGTAAGTCTGTGATTTTCCTTCAGATATCATCTGCATCAGCTGCTATTTCTTATATCAGTCGTTTACTTTGGATATATCCATCTGCTTCCTTTGGATTTTGTTTTTCCACAGGAGATCTGTGTCAAAGTCCCCGCCTTACATCAGGTGAATCTACACAACACACTCTTGAAAAACAACATTTTATTGTTAGATTAGATCTAGACTGAATTCTTCTAAGAAGCCTAGACTAATATATTGTTTTCTTATTTCATCTTGCAGCATTGCAGGCGATGCTCCACCTGCCAGCTGTGTTTTTAGCCAAGTCATGAACATGGCAGCTTTTGTGGGTAAGATTTAAAAATAAATTTGTCATTTGATCTATATCCATTTACAAATGGTGTTATATGTTTATGATTATAAAATTATAATATTAAAGTAATACTGAATATGTACAGTCAAATGCAACAATTTGTGTCAAGTTATATGTTTTGTTGATTTTTAGTAAATGCAAGTGCACATGCTCTACAGCAGGGGTGCCCAGATCTGGTCCTGGAGGGCTGGTGTCAGTGCTGTTTAGTAGTTCCCCTCCTTGAACACACACGCACTTAATATGGCCATTAACAGTTGAGTTGAACCAGGTGTATTTGAGCTAAGAAGGTAGTGGGTTTGAATCCCAGGACTGGTAGTGTCACCACTTAAGGGGCCAAGCCCAGCTCCTGAAAAACAACCCCACACCATAATCACCCCTACACCAAACTTCAGACAAGTACCGTTCTCCTGGCAACTGCCAACCCCAGATTCGTCCATCAGATTGCCAGATGAAAAAGCGTGATTCATCACTCCAGAGAACGTGCCTCCACTGCTCTAGAGTCCCGTGGCGGCATGCTTTACAAAACTGCATCCGACGCTTTGCATTGCACCTGATGTATGGCTTGGATGCAGCTGCTTGGCCATTCCATGAAACTCGCCGTTCTTGAGCTAATCTGAAGGCCACATGAAGTTTTGAGGTCTGTAGCGATTGACCCTGACCTCTGTACACTATGTGCACTGTGCATTTCGTGGCTGAGTTGCTGTCGTTCTCAATCGCTTTCATTGACAGAATATTTAGAAGCAAGGAAATTTCATGACTGGACTTGTTGCTCAGGTGGCATCCTGTCACAATACCATGCTGAAGTTCACTGAGCTCCTGAGAGCGACCTATTCTTTCACAAATGTTTATAGAAATGGTCTGCATGCTTAGGGGCTTGAAGTTATACACCTCTGGCCATGGAAGTTTTATATATATATAAAATTATTTTTTTAATTAAATTTTTTTTTTGTGTAAAAAGGTGTACTGGAATTTGACCATGGGAAAAATTTTGTAAGCGCTCGGTACATGTAATGCAGTACATGCATATAGTGTGGAAACATGTCGCATGATTTTACTGTTTATTAGTAAATTTTTTAATACAATTTTCTAACAGTTTTTCTGCACTGAAACTGTTCCATTTTTATTGTTTAAAAAGGCACTTCATGCTCGGAAAATCAAAATTGGGTGTTTAAAGAACCAGAAGTTGTTCCTCTGATACACACACCATCAGTTTTTGGAGTATACATAGCATGGACAAACTGACAGTATTCATTGTTATAACTACAGTATTCTTTATACATGCATCATCATTACAATTCCAGGCTTCATCCTTGGGGTCTTGAGATACTTACAGCTCAAGCCGCGAGTGCACAAACCCTGGCTCAACATCGGCAGTCTGGTTGCTCTGTCGCTGGCCTGCTTTGGTATGACTTTGGTTGGGAATTTCCAGGTATAATTTACCTTTAAAATGATTTATTATTGTTTATTCAATGCTTGTTATTCTAATCCAGATTTGTTAAGGCAAACTAATCAGCTATGCAGTGTTTACGCATCCACACCATAGATCTTCTGTTTTACTTTTATAATAATAAAAGTTTCATTTTATTATTATTCTGTTATAAAAGATGCCGCTTCTTATCCGAGCTTGTGCGGAAGTTTGAAACCGTTCTAATGTTAAAACGTCCATTATATCCCATTCAGTGTATCCCCTTTTGTACACAGTTTATCGATCAGATGATCAGGGGCCAAGTATTGTTTGTTTAAAACATCTAGATATAAATTTGGAGAGACAGAGGGTCAAAAAATGTGTCAGAGTGAAAAAGAGGCCATAAAGGAGAAAACAGTGGAGAAACACATATGCATGAGAAAAAACACACAAGTCGTCTCCGTCGTCTTTAACCATAGACAGTTTGGTAAGAGCACAGTTCGTAGGTCACTGGTTTTATAGCAACCACACAAACACACCTCATTTTCTAACAAAAATGCATCCAGTTTAAATCTGTGGTTTCATAAGAATATAGGCTTCATAAGCTCTGTGTGATGAATTCTTTTCAATATTATCTAGCTGTCAAATGATGAGGAGCTCCACAATATTGGCACCTCCATGACATTTGGCCTAGGCTCGCTGTTCTGTTGGGTCCAATCATTCATGACGCTAAAGGTCAACTTACGGAATGAAGGCAGACGAGCTGGCATCCCCCGGTTCCTGTTGTCTGGAGCAGTCACGTCCTGCATGCTACTTTGTATCCTTAACACGTCCAGCATGCCTGTATGAGACACATCACCACTTTGCCCTTCAAAGTGTTAAAATAATACTGAAGGTCTTTTTCCTGACTCCACAGTAGACTTGGTACTAGATTAAAGCAAATCAAGTTTTAGGCCAAGCTTTATCAGAGTCTGGAAAACCGGCCATTACACTCTCGTCCAGGAGTCATGTCACTCACTCATCTCCTTTACATACAACCATTGAAAGGGTTTTTAGGGATCTAAAAGTGGTTCTTCTATACAATCGCTCCTTTTTGGTACCTTTATTTTTAGTCAGAAAAGTGACAATTGAATTTTTACTGAATTATTCACCTGTGTAGCACCTTATGAGACAGAGACTCTTAAAAATAAAGTTAAACCTTCAGGTTGTTATAAAACCTTTATATTATGTTGAGGTTCTCTAAAATGTAAAGGGCCCATGTCCTAAAATACATTGCTTTTATAGAAATAAGAGTTTGATTTCAGAAACAGTTATAAAGTTTCAGTTTTGTCCCACTCATATAAGGAGTGCTTCAGCCTGGTATGCTGTTTAAATGAGACACAATACAGGGCAGCCAACCAGAGCAGAGCTCATCTACATAAATCAGCCCTAAAGACCTAGCAACAGAAACAGCCTGTTTTACTGAAGGCATAAAGAGAGATTGGAAATGATTGTGTAGAAAATGAATTGTCCGTTTTTTGTATATGAACCCACATACATTTTACAAGTGGACCTCATGGCAAAGAAAAAAAATTATATGGGCCCTTTGAAAGAGTTCCTGACATTATTTAAGACTTTGTTTTTTTTATTAAGTTTCTTTAGTTTTTAAAAGGCATACATTTATAAGCTGTATCAGTTGGAACCTTGACATGGTGCCACAGACTTTGCCTTAATGGCACAACGTCTGCATATGCATGCTGCCCGGGCACAGTGGGCCCTGGTCATGTTCTTCCTGACGTTCCTGGCTACCTTTGCCATCGAGTTCCGCCACTACCATTTTGAGATTGTGTGCAGTGACGACCAGGACCCTCCACTGAGCCTGTCTGAAAGCTTTTCTGAGGTTTCAGAGTACCAGTCTGACCAGCTCTAAGACTTTTTTTCTGTCTCATTTTTAACCACAGGATGTAGTACTATGACTTCAAGCACTCATCAGTCTCCACTAATGCATGTGTATTGAATGTAATCTCTCCAGGGTGATCTGTAAGTGTTCTTTTTTATTACAACAGTGTGTAGGTAGACTTTGCATCAAAAACAGTGAATGGCACAAAGGGCACAAGCCACAGTGAGTTTTTGTATTGCAGGAGTCAGGTAATGTGAAGTGCAAAAAAAAAAAAGTGTCTACATAGATAAAGAGGTAACTAGGTTTGAGAATAGAAAAGCATTAACTGGCAAGGGAACTATTATACAAGTCCGATTTCAGTACACTGAAGACAACCTAATGGCATAAATTATGACATTAAAGGCAAGTAGGTTCTGTACTCTGTACTCTGTATTGAATTCTGTACGTCTGAAATGTCAACTCACTTTTCAGTATACAGTATGAAACAAACCTAATTCTTTCCACAAATGGGTACATTTTATATCTAGATGAAACAAAATTGCATAACATTGCAGAATATATCGGACATACATTACTGATCATTTACAGTGTTTTTTCAAGTTATGAACCGTGCTTTATTAAAGCTGCACTCTGTAAGACTTAACCATTGGCTTCTTTTGAACGACTTCTGTTCTGAAACTGTACAGGTGATCCCTCAATTCCTTGCCAAAATCAGTTTAGGGATAAACTGTCACTCCATGGTGAATCATAATGATTCCAGAGACATGCTACTCTATTAGGTTTACAGTAATTCCTCCTCAATGGTGGTCATATTAATTCATAAGACTTATTTCTTTCAGTTTCACTGTTTTACTTACGCTCTGGGACCTAATCTGGAAATTAGCTAATCTCTATGTACATGCACTGTGCAGGTTTTTTTGTGTTTCTATTCAATTTGGGTGGGAGGATTTTTTTAATCCCTACTTTTGAACAGTTTGAGCAACATGGGCACAATCTAGAACAGGGTTACAATGTAATAGAACTGGTGCATGCAAAAGTTTGGGACCCCTGGTCAAATTCTATGCATTGTTGATTTTTGTGAGTGAAAATCAGTGCACCATCTACAGAGAACACACATTTTAATTACAGTTTCATGCACAATTACTGTTTGCTGAATTTAGCACAAAGGGGAAAGTAAAAACATGTGACCTTGGCCAAAGTTATGGCACATTTTATTATGGTTGAGAATCAGGTGTGTTCGGTTTCAGACAGCCGATCAGATGAGCTCCTGCTTCTTTAGAATGAAAATAAGATTTGACTCCTATTATTTGCAGAGTTGTTTTAAACTCTAATAATTGGAAATTGTGCAATATAACTGCAGAAAAGTGCGACTATTTAAGTTTGCACTCACAAAATCAACATCTAATTTGATCTGGGGTGTTCAAACTTTTGCACTATGGTTGTATAAATGTCACAGAAGTTTCGTTACAGCATGGAATAAAACTACAGGGAAACGGATCAATTGGAAAGCTACTGACAACTACAACACTGCAGAAAATACATGACTGATGTGCCCAGTCATATCAACATAAGTTACACTTGGACATCAACACTGCTTTACTGCATAAGAAACATCCAAATAGAATAATAGGATATTATATATCGACTTTGACATGGTTTTGTGTAAAAACAGAAAACACGCTGGCAAGCACCTTGGAGTTTCAGTCAGTACACCGAGAATGCATTTGGTACCCGCTGCATAACATCTTGATTTAGCACAAATGGCGGCTACAACACTGCTGTAGGGCCACACCTCACGCTCTCCTGACGTCCGCTAAGGGAGTGCTGCTGACAAACACTCTTCTGTCCTGGTCCATCAAACGCTTCCAGCAAGTTCCAGCTGGCTGAAAGTTGTGACGATTCTGTAATGGCTCCTCTCCTCCTCAGTCAGCTCCATGTTGCCTGGCCGCACAACCACGACCACATTCAGCCCGGCATCCTCAGCTGCCTTCGCCTCTGGAACAGGGAGAATATCAGCCCTCACTCACGTGCTCAGCATAACAGCTGCTACCCACAGGCTCTCATATGACGGTGCAGTGGGTACAGTTAACACACTGCTTTGGCATTGGACTGTAGTGCCAGGATCCTATAACTAGGTGAACTGAAAAGAACTGCCATCATAGACAAAATGCACTCGTATGTAAAAGTTTGGGCTCCCCCATTTCGTTGATTTTCTTTCCCCTGCAGACAATAAACTCTTGCACATTTTAATGCACAATAACCGTTTATTTGCTCTATTTGACATATTAGAGAAACATAAAATGTTTAGGGCTTCTTACACAAATAATGTGTCTTATGCCCATGTGTCAGCAAAATCAATTTGTGCCATAAAATCAGCTGAAAAAAGGACCGACTGAAGTTTGTTCTCTGCAGGGAATGTAACTCTTCCTCTATAAAATTTAACAAAACCATGTTCAAACTTTCGCATGTACCTGTACAACTCCTTTCTGTGAAAATGAATATTTCCAAGCTTAAAACCATAAGTCTGTTTCTATTGAATATCACACCTCTCCACGCTGGTGGCTAGAAGAGTAAACGATTTCAATGACAATATCGTAAAAATTCACCTTAGACTTTATTAGGAGCAACCGTAATAAATACAGCCAGCGCACACTCACCTCGTGTGACATCTGTTAAGAACATTATATCTTCTGGTGAGCAGCCAATCCTCTCTGCAATCCTTTCATAGCTTTTACTTTCCACTTTAGCGCCAATGTTGGTATCAAAATGCCCATCAAACAGCTGTGGGAGGGATTCAGGAAGATGTTTAAATCATAAGAATGTGCAGAAACCCTTCCTCAACACTAATAACAGCAACCAAATCAAAACTCACATCTAACAGATCTCCTTCAGCTGAATATCCAAACAGCAGCTTCTGAGCCTCTATGCTTCCTGAGGAGTAGATGTAGACTTTAAGACCATATCGCCTCCATCGTCTGATTGCAGGAACCACGTCTTGATACACTCTTGGGCACACAGGAGCAGATGATGAACTTACATAATATCTGAGCCACAAAATGTCAATGTACCAGCTCACGAATCACAACTGACCTAAATGAAATCATTATTAAGTGGGCTCCTCTGGGCCGATTGATTTGCTAATTATAGCCTACATAACAGTGCTGGGCTATACATTGTCTGTACTGGTAGCATATTGATTAATTGATTGACAGATGTTCACAACTTCACTAAAAGTCATGTCATTTGAGAAGTGAATCAGACTGTTTTGAAATAACAGTTCAAAACACATGAACACTTTCTGGAAGTGCAGTCAAACATTTCTAATGCTGAGTAAGGGCTCATCTCCACATAATTTTACCTTGATTTATTTGTTTGTACACGCACTTCCTAAAAGAAGCAGATCCTCTATACTTACTCGCCTTTGATCTTCCCTGCAGTATAGGCTGATCTCCACATGTGGCCCTGCAACTGTTTCAGTGCTGTCGTTTTCCTGTCTGCAGCCATCTGCCAGAGGACGCTATCCACAACCTCCCGGATAGCTTTCTCCTCATCTGTGTGCACCGTCTGGTCCACGGTGTGAACTGGGCATGCTCTGTTCTGCCTTAAGTCTTCCTCAGTCTGGAAACAGGGGCACAGGTTTCAGTAAAATAAAGCTGAATCAGGTGACTGCATGACGACTGCCTAATCCCTGAATAATAATGCATCGGTGTAACCACAGTAGAGGCACTAGGGCAGAACTGATGGATTGAAGAAAGAAACCAGCTTCACTTATACAAGATCTATGAAATACAGCATACATTTCTACAGGACTATTATAGGAATGTCATGGCAATTCTGGACAATTGCTATAGTGTGCTGTAGGATAATACACAAGCATAATATGGTACACAACCATAACATGATAGGGCTGTACAAAATTTCAACAGTTAATCGTAATTGCGCAATTGGTCTTATATAATAATATTGCCGAACCCTGAAGTATGCAAATGAGACATTAACCAATCAGTGATTTTAACATGGTGACCAATCACAGCTCAAGGTGAGTGTTACAGGGTATTTTTATGAGTCAAGTTTGTGCACAACATTTGCGAGAGTTTGTATACCATAAATATAATAAATTGTTACAAGACCACTTTCCAATTTTAAACAGGCTGTTGTCACTGTGCATTTAAGACTGATGTGTGTAAATTATCTCTTTTCTGACTGGCTGCTCTGTATTGCAGCCAATTCAAAAATACCTTGTTGCTGGAACCCTAGCATGAAAGGGGAGGACTAAACTGTATATACTGTATGGATGGGCAAATGCATGTACGTTTAGAAACAATATTTACATTCTTTTTCTGGTTTAGTTCCAGAAAAGCGGTGTTATGGGCACTTTAATATATCAAAAGGCATCAAAAACTTATGTATCATTATGATCACAATAATAATAGTTCAAACCAAATAAAAAATACTGACTAGTTAGTTTAACAAATTCTCCCATATAAGCTCATATACACTGCATGGACAAAAGTATAGTGGCAGACTTCTTCATTACTGAATTCAGTCGGGCTACTTTACTTCCATCTTAATGCTTCGGCATACCAAGACATTTTGGACAACACCACACTTACAACTTTGTGAACACAGTTTGGGGGGAAATGCCATTTTCTTTTCCAGCATGACTGCCCCAGTGCACAAGCAAGGTCCATAAGGATGTGATGAACTGGAATGGA
>JBBIGB010000034.1:2868547-2888836 GCA_037577075.1 Alestopetersius hilgendorfi
ACTGTCCCCTGTAGGTAGGGAATGGAAGTCGCTTTGGATAAAAGCGCCTGCTAAATGCCATAAATGTAATGTAAATGTAGAAAAAATAAATAAAACTACATCAGTACAAACAAATGAATGAATGAATGAAAAACTCAAAGACCCTGCTGTCTGTGTATTTATGAAAAAGAAAATAAGTGTTAATGAAGGGACACGACGTTATTGGGACGCAGCCCTTTTAGGCCGCGCCCCTCTTCTCCTCCCGCCTTTACTGGTTGCGTCACCAAATCTCGTCAGCCATTTTATCAGCCGTGGCAGTGTGTCTGAGCGTTGTCGACATTTTTAAAGACTTAATCGTAGGTCTAACAAACTCAATAGAGATCGTTGCCGCGGTCGTATTTATCTTAAAATGCAGGGGGAACAGGAAGCTATCGACTTCAGCACCGACGAGTTTCCAGAAGGATCCAAAATTAACGCGAGCAGAAATCAACAGGATGACGGGTGAGTGAACCGAGGCCTACCACACACCCGGCCTAGCCGAGAGGTTTCACAATAGATACACTACAGGACAAAAGTATTGGAACGGCCGGCCGTTATACCAATTGTAGTCACCATTGTAGTCAAATTTCATTCGAATACATACAGCTATAATGGCTTCCACTCTGAAGATTTTCCACAAGAGTTTAGTGGGTCTCTGTGGGAATGTGTGGCTATTCGTTCTGTAGAGCATTTATGAGGTCAGGCACTGATGTTGGACGAGAAGGCCTGGCTCGCATGATCCGCATCCCAAAGGTGTTGGATAGGGTTCAGGTCGGTGCTTCGTTCACACCGAACTCCTCCAACCATGTCTTTGTGGGCCTTACTTTGTGCACTAGGGCACAGTCATGCTGGAATAGTAAAGGGCCTTCACAAAATTATCCACAATGCATAGCGTTGTCCAAAATGTCTTGGTATGCTTCTACCTTCTCTTTTAGCTTTGCCCCTCCATTCGATTGGCTGAAACATCAAAAATGCTCTTCAGTGGAAATGAAGAGCTTAGCTGAAACCCCGAATTAAGAGATGCGTTCCAATACTTTTGTCCATGTGATGAGATTTAATTCTCAGAAGTCAGTGGCTTGCTGTTAAATGACTTGCACTGGAGCATCCCTACGCTGGCCATCTGCCCCTTTTATATCTCCCTAACCATCTCATTGTCAAATAATCTAGACAAAAATGTGCACATGTGGACTTTAACGTGCGTTTTTATTCATCAGGTGGAAGCTGTCGTTTCTCTTAACTAGTTATGCTTATAGATGTTAATTTTAAAGGGAGTCTGTGTTTTTGATTTTCTATTTCAAATCAAGTCAGTACCTGGTTATTTAGAAAAACTGATATGTTTATTTATAATCGACGTACCCTGCATTTCATGTGTTTACAGGAAAATGTTTATTGGTGGACTCAGCTGGGACACCAGCAAGAAAGACCTTACAGACTATCTGTCCAAGTTTGGAGAGGTGTTGGACTGCACTATCAAAACAGATCCCATGACTGGCCGCTCCAGAGGCTTTGGGTTTGTGCTGTTCAAGGATGCAGAAAGTGTGGACAGGGTGAGTTTTTGAATAAACCAGTAGGGTTAACCTACTGCAGATGAAAACAAGTCAGTTGGATTTGCAATAGGAGAGTTTAAAAAGACACAAATGAGAAGAATTTGTGCAAGTGAATTTTTTTCTTACTTGGTTTGTTATATTTTAACACTTTCAATCTGTGTTTAGGTTCTGGAACTAAAGGAACACAAACTGGATGGTAAACTGATTGATCCCAAGAGAGCCAAAGCCATGAAGGGGAAGGAACCTCCCAAGAAGGTTTTTGTTGGTGGTCTCCATCCAGATACAACTGAGGACCAAATCCGGGAATATTTTGGAGCTTATGGAGATGTAGGTTGAATGGATGGGGTGGCTGTCTTAAATTTGAGTGAATGTGTATAGAAGTGTGGTTATACCAGGGGTTGACAGTTTTTTTGCTGTATTACTCCGAGTACCTACATGAATTAACTGGTAGAAGTTGCTTGCAGTGTTGCAAGCTGCTTGAGTGTGTTTGTTTGCATGTATGTCCTGTAAGATCTGTTACTTTTACAATCAAGATTTTTGAGCTGCCCTTAACACATTTTGTTCTCGATAGATTGAAAACATTGAGCTCCCTGTGGACAGTAAGACCAACGAGAGGAGAGGCTTCTGTTTTGTAACATATGTTCTTGAAGAACCTGTTCAGAAACTTTTAGAGAACAGATACCACCAAGTCGGAACTGGAAAGGTTTGTTTATCACATCCATGTTTACATGCAATATACTAATTTATTTTTTTATGTACATTGCTCATTCTTTTCACTGTTGCTTTGTTTGCATTTTTTATAGTGTGAAATTAAAGTTGCCCAGCCTAAAGAAGTCTACAGACAGCAGCAGAACAGAAGTGACAGGGGCTTTGGAGGAAGAGGTGGCTTCAGGGGTCGTGGAAGAGGAGGTATTTCACTCTTTGAAGCCATTTGCAAAGAAATTAACAAACGAAACAAAAAACGTTTCTCAGAGAGCCTTATTTTGCCTTTGATTTGCCCTAATTTTAACCACTTGCTTCTCTGTGTGCAGGACAAGGCTACAACCAAGGTTATAACAGCTACTATGGGCAGAACTATGGAGGCTACGGTAATGGATACAACCAGGGATATAATGGATATGCTGGGTATGACTATTCAGGCTACAACTATCAGAATTATGGATATGGTCAAGGATACGACGATTACAATGGTAAATCCAAATTGTGCTTTTAAAAATGTTAATTTTCAGTGGTGATTTAAGCCATTTAATTAACTTACCTCTGTCTTAATGTCAAATGTTTGTATTAATCATAGGTCAACCGAGCAGTTATGGGAAGGCCTCCAGAGAGGGTGGAAACCATCAGAACAATTACCAGCCATATTGACAAAATGACTTTAGCCGTCAAGATTTATGGTAAGACTGTAGCCTGGCCCTTCCATTTGGTCTCATTTACCAATTTAAAGATCAATAGACAGCACTGACTCTCCTAAAAACAAGTGGTATGCATATTCATGCGCCTCGTTTTGGGAAATTTGAGGACATGTCTATAGATCTTTAATTGCTAATGCTTGTGTAGTGGTGTGCCTTTTTCTTAAAGCTCTCCAGAAAAACATAAGCGTTTTTCTGTAGATTTTTTTTTCCCATTTTCCTCCTTGCTTTTTAACAGGTGATCATAAGGAAATAACATAGAGTTGATAGCAATACTAACAGGTAAAGTACTGCTAAAGGGTACAGAGTAAGGGCACCTCCTTATTTTTTTCCATCCTTTCCCTAATTCTGATTATTGTACCTTGTTTGTACCTGCCAGCGGGGGACTTCATTGCAGGCCGTGTGTCACCTGACCACGAAATTCTCTGGGCGTCGCACATAGCGGGCAGAGAGCACGGCATGCACAAGAAAACGCTGTCCTGTGGTATGGTCTCTTCAAACTTCCTGTACCAGCGTTAAAACAACATAAAAAAAGGAGATTGCTCGTTTTTTCCCTTAAGTTGTTGATGTTTTCTTTAACAGTTTTATAAAATGGGTTTTTTACAGGTATTTAACAGTGAAACCTAAGTGATTTTGACTGTGTTGTATTCTCTTTTATTAATTTTAGTGTTCTTGTATTTCAGTTCTGGAGCTTCAATGATTTTCTTTTTGTTTTCCTATAAACGGTCTACAACCCCGTAAACTGCAGAAACTCATAATGCTTGCTTTTCCTTTAGAATCCATAGAGAACTTCAAATGGTACACCTCAAGCCTTTTCCGTAAAACATAGTTGATGAAGATCATATGTAAACCAGTTTAATGAAGCCATAAAAAGCTGACGCAAACAATGATCTCTAATGACAGTTACTGACTGGCTGAAAGACATAAAATTGTTAGGATAGTGAACATCTTATTTTGAAGCGCTCCGATTGGTGAGATTCTCCACCAACCCAGAGGAGCAGAAGCTTTTGCTGGCTGAAGAGCTGCTTTCTGAAACTCCTAAGTTGTACATATGATCTTTAATCTTGAATGGTGAACTTTAATAGCTTAAAGTCAACAGCTCACGAAGTTAAACAGAGAAACATGGAGGTGATTCAATGAAATGCTTGCATTCTAAAAAATAATTAAAGGCTGTTTTGTCTCCTCTCTTGTAGGTGAGCAGGCTGGCTGACAGTTTGTACCCCGGAGGCAGCTTGTGGATACCCTGTCCTTAATCAAAGAGCGTCTTGATTTTAAAAATACCTTTGTTTGGTTGTACTCTGAAGATGAAGACATTTAACATGTCTGAACTTGTAAATATTTTGTTTTCCAAGTTTCTTATCCTGTGCGTTGTTAAGATAGAACCTATAGGGTTTGTGCTGGTGTGTTCTTAAATCTTCATTTTGGTAATGTCTTTTTTTTTTTGTTTTTTTTTTTTTTGTTCCTTCAGTTTTGGATAAAGGGAATATTAAATTGGGGTATCAAAACCATACATTTGTATTGTGTTTATTATGGTTTTTTAAGGCAAAATTGTGTCCGTACAAAACACCAATCCCAGGGAGAGCGGCACCTAAAAGTTATAGATGAGTTGGCTGAAGTGAATAAAAGTACTGGGACACATCTTAATTCATGGTTTGAGCTAGGCCTCCTTCCAGTAAAGGGCTATTGTAATGCTTCACTAAACCAAGACATTTTGGGACAATGCCATATTTACAAAGTTGTGAATAGTTTTTGGGATGCCCTTTTCTATTTCAGCATGACTGCCCCAGTGCATAAAGCTAGGTCCATGAAGACATGGTTGAATGAATTAGTTGTGGAAGAACTTGACCGATCCGCACGGAGCTCTGATATCAACCCACTTTGGGATGAACTGTAAAGGAGATAGAGAACCAAGCCTTACATTCATGGCATTTAGTAGGTGCTTTTATCCAAAGAGACTTCCATTCTCTACCTACAGGGAACAGTCTCCCTGGAGCAACTTAGGGTTAAAGGGTCTTGCTCAGGGACCCAATGGGGGTCAAACCATGACCTTTTGTCTGGAAGCAAGTATCCTACCCACTGAGCTACCTCCACCCACAACCAGCCTTCTCGTCCAACATCATTGCCTAACATCATATATGCTCTATAGAATGAAGGAAACACTCCAGTGGAAAGCTTTTCAAGAAGCATGGAAAGTGTTCTAACTGCAAAGGCGGGACCAAACCCGTATTAAAATCTATGTGAATGCAACATCATCCCCTGTTGCCACATCATCCCCACCAAGCCCCTGTCGGTGTAATGGTCCCGCGTCCCAATACATTTGTCCACATTATTTCAATATACGTGACCCGTATTCTTTTATAATGGATGTGTATTTGGACGAAAAATGAGAGTATATGTCTGTTAGTAATCATAGCTGCATGTTTAAACTTGATTGAATCCGTGGAATTTAGGAAAACTGGCACTGAATGCACTATAAAGGTGTTGAGGTTTGAAATGACGCGGTTGCAGCAGCAACCGTCGTTCCACCATTTTGTGCGAGAGCGCCGGTGTGTGGCAACCAGGCGTTCACAGCTGGAGAAAGATACTTCTCTCTTGCATCGTTTCTAGATCATTTTCGGCCAGTTTTATCCTTACCAGGAAGCTAAAAAAGGACCGCAAAAAACTCGTTTACGCCTGCTGGCGACTCTTACGGGGGCGTACGTGTCAGTATTTTAAAGGTTTCAGCTCGAAAATCTACCAAAAAATGTCGGAAGATCAGTTCAGTATGGACGATCCGACCATGAAGATGGGAGAAGACGGCACCGAGAACCCCGAGGACCAGATGATGGGTGCTGGTGGTGACGGTGGGTCTGCAGAAGTGGAAGGATCAAAGATTGATGCGAGCAAAAACGAGGAAGATGAAGGGTGAGTGGATCCTTCTTTAGCATTGCTGTACCTGCTAACGGACTAGCTTAGCTACGGTAGCCGCTTGGTTGCAAGAAAACCAAAAATGTTGTACCAATAATTTCATTTCAGTTTTTGTAACTTAGACAAGAGCTCATTTTCGTCTCCCATTAATTGAGTTAATGAGAAACTGGTTTACGTAAAGACAGGGTTTTATTAAGCTTAAACGTTGGCTGTAACGCTAAGCTAACGTTAGCCAGCTGTTATTTTTCTACGTAGCCCTAACCAGTTGGGGTCCTAATATTTGTATTGTATGAGTGTTTCTCGGAACAACACACATCTCTGCTACTCGTTTGTTTAGGAATAATATGTTGGTTTGTGTTTTGAGTGAGTTGAGTACAGATGAATTGCTGTTTTTGTATGTTGTGACAACCCTAAAGCAGCTCTTATGTTGTGTAGTATAACATTTTAGTTATGAGTACAACTGTCAGGTTTCATACAAAAAATTGTCCACAGCACTTTATGTTCGCGTTTTTTAACTAAAGAAGCCAGATCGACAGGTTAATCAATGACTGTTACAGGCAAAAGCATCCTCATATTTGACACCAGGGGCAGGCTGCATCTCTTGACATCATATCTTCACTTCCTCTGTTACTTAAAGGAAACAACATGCAAAGATTATTGCAAAAATGCTTTTGGGTTGTACTCATAGGTGACCAGTATTATCTGTATCAACAGAGAAGGGTTGGGTAGGTTTACTATACTTGGATCTAAACATTCTCCACGTCTTCTCTTCCACTGTTTCCTAAAGGAAACATGCAAAGATTAATGCAAAAATGCTTTCAGGTCATACACAGAGGCCAGTAAATTTCAGCCATCTGTAGTCATACTGGGATCTAAAGCCTTCCTTACCAAGTGAAAGAAAATAAGTCAACAGCAATTGTGATGTCCTCTCATTGTTTTTACTTCTTTCTACAGGAAAATGTTTGTTGGAGGGTTGAGCTGGGACACCACAAAGAAGGACCTGAAGGATTACTTCACCAAGTTTGGGGAGGTTGTAGACTGCACCTTGAAACTGGATCCAATGACCGGACGGTCCAGAGGCTTCGGATTTGTGTTGTTTAAGGATGCAGAGAGCGTGGAAAAGGTCTTGAAATTTATTGTGGTGGAGTCTTCACTTTTTTGTCATGCTCTCATATGAAGTTCCATAGCTCCTAACATATACACAGTACATAGTAAAAATGAAACAACGTTCCTCCAGGACCAGAGTGCAACACAAGAGCAGAACAGAACACAAGAGCAATAATACCCCTAAACGAGACAGGACAAAACAATGTATAGTGCAAATGACAATGGCTACATTACGGATAAGTACAGTATTTGACCTGTACTGTAGTTTAGCAGCAGAGATGTGCAAGGGGGCAAATGTGCAGGAGAAAGTGTTAGTCAGTGTTACTCAGTGATTTTAGTCCCAAATCTGCCATGTCAGTTATTTATTTGGACTGTGCAATAAAGGTGTACCCCTTTTCATAAAACAAACTATAGAAATAAGGCCAGGTAATATTAATCCTGTGGAGACTGCCATGTCAGTAAATGTTCCGTCATTTGCTGTGGAATATGCGTTGGAATGAGGGCACACAAAGAAGCATTTCCTGTTATTCTCTATGACCCTAAAGCAGACCGATATGTTGCCCAATCTCAAAATTAAAACAGGGCAAGGTAATGCTTGGAGTGAACAAATTCACAATTGAATTAAATGTTTAAGAGTGTTTTCAACTTGTGAGGAGCTATAACCAGGACAAGAGTATGCCCCTATCAGTTTCTACTCATTATTTTATGTATATTTCAACTATATTATATTGGAACATAGCATTTTGCTTCTGTTGTAAGATATTGAGTGTAGTCTTATGATTTTTTTTTTTGTCTTCTTTTGACCACAGGTTATTCAGCAGAAAGAACACAAACTTAATGGTAAAGTGATCGACCCAAAAAAAGCAAAAGCCATGAAGTCCAAAGAGCCTGTGAAGAAGATATTTGTAGGTGGCCTTTCACCAGATACTCCTGAAGAGAAGATCAGAGAGTACTTTGATGCTTTTGGCGAGGTGTGTAATGAGAACAACCAAACTTTGTACATTTTACAGCCATTGTGTCAACAAGTTGTTAAAAATGACCTGTTAATCGTTATTACATTTATTACCTGTACAGCAATGCCCTGTTATAATGAATGTACAGAAAGAACATATTTATGGTGCTGGCCTTTTTAGTATGCAAGTGATGATGAGGATGGGTATTCTCTTTTTCAGGTGGAGTCTATTGAGTTGCCTATGGAAAACAAGACAAATAAAAGGCGAGGTTTTTGTTTCATCACCTTTAAAGAAGAGGAACCAGTGAAGAAAATCATGGAAAAGAAATACCATAACATTGGCCTTAGCAAGGTATGGTCCAATGTAGCTAAGCTTTCATCATCTCTTGATACATTATAATGGGCACGTGATTGATGCAGATCTTAATGAATCGGTGTCTTTATTTTTATGTGCAGTGTGAAATCAAGGTAGCCATGTCAAAGGAGCAGTACCAGCAGCAGCAGTGGGGTGGTAGAGGAGGCTACCCATCTAGAGCTCGGGGGAGAGGGGGTGAGTCCTCTGTGTAGATAGAGCTGTGTTGATTTCTTCTAGCATACATTCCATAATACTGTTGTTATTGATTGGTTTGTGGTATGATGTACATTCTTTGATTCTTACAGGGCCCAATCAGAATTGGAACCAGGGTTATGGAAATTACTGGAATCAAGGTTATGGGAATTATGGAAACTATGGCTACAACAATCAAGGCTATGGTGGATACGGGGGCTATGATTACTCGGGTTACAACAACTTCTACGGATATGGTGACTACAGCAGTATGTAATACTGTTTGTGAAAACACTGAAAGAAACTCTAAGGAAATAATGTATCGTGGATTGTTTTGGTACCTGTACTATGACACCTGTGCACTAAATGACCTAGGCGAAATTCATGCATTATATGCATTAAGCTTTAAGCATAGACATTTAGAATATTCTTGTATTTTGTTCTTGACTGTTTTTGCAGGGGAATCTTGCTTTAACTTAATGTATGACAAATATTTATTGTATGATATGGGATGGGAAAGGGATGTCTTGCCTTCCAAACTTCTTTGTCACAAGTGCCTTGAAATCCTTCAACAAGAATGGAAAATGTACATCTGTAGGCCATGGGGAAATGACCATTAGCCAATGGCCATTTTTTTTAGAACAAAATAAAACTATTTTTTAAAAAAAATCTCCAATTCACTCTAAATATTTTGTCTCCCTCTATAATTGAATTAAAGTATGAAAGTCTGAATACAGTGTAAAGTAAGTATCCAAGATGTTATCACACAATTATCATATTGGTTTAATTATTTCATTCATAACCAGACAAATCAGAATTTATAGAGTACAATATTGAGTTGACACTGGTAGATGACAATAGGCTAAATGAAACATCTTGAGCTATATTTTTTCTACTTTTTCCATCCCCCAGTTATTGTCAAAGTACTGTCTTAACTGGTTTAACAGCAGCTTTGCTTTTTTTGTTTTTTGTTTTGTTTTTTTTTTTGTTCTCTGCTCAACCTGCAGACCAGCAGAGTGGTTACGGCAAATCTCCAAGGCGAGGTGGCCATCAAAACAGTTACAAGCCGTACTAGTTCATAAACTTCAAAAAGTAGATACAGGTACGTCATTGAATTACTTATCACAAGCCAGCCTTAGCAAATAATGTATACTACATTGACCTTGCTACTTAATGTACTTTACTTAATTTTTTGTTTTTCTTTAAAGTTTTTCACAGCACCCTGAAGTGCTTTACTGTAGTGGTAACATAGAGACTTCAGTCTTTTGGCAATAATGTAACAGCTGGCTTTTGGCTGTTTCTTGCCGTATTGTAACAGTAAAAAAGTAACAGGTACAGTACTGCTAAATGGGTACCAGAAAATAAGGATATACAACGAAAGAGAAAAAAAGAAGAATGTTGTCTCCTAACTCTGACCTTGTTTGTACCTGCCAGCGGGGACTTCCTTGCAGGCCATGAGCTGACTTCCCGATTCTCTCAGGCCCGCTCAATGCGGACAGGGTACGAGAGGCGTACGCTCTCGAATGCTCCCATTTGGTATGGTCTTCCAACATCCTGTATATGAATTGTCAAAAAACAGAAAGAGAGAAAGAAAAAAAAACATAACGGATACATCCAGCTTTTATCTCCATCTTTTTTGTGTTCCTTTTTAAACTTCATTGGATTTGTTTTATGTAATACAGTCTATTTTTGTCATTTTGTAATGCCATTTTTTACAGGCACCTCAAGTAATGGTAAAATACGACAACAGTCTTTAAAAATAATAACTGTTTATTTTTCAAAGGATACAGCTTTCTTTGGACATTCCCGTGTTAATATATGCACTTCTAATCTTACCTGTAATGCTTGCTTTTCCTTATTTATAGCTCGTGTAGCAGTAATAGCCAGTAGTCCATGAGCTAAAACCTGGTTTGTACTCGGACACCCCCTACGTCGGAGAAGTGCTTAATTTTCATATTTGTATTGTGTCTTGTTCTACTGACAGCGGTGGAAAAGGTCCACATGTAAACAACGTTAATTTCATCTAACAAATTCTTTTTTTTAACTGTTGGAAAAAGTGTTTGCCGCCAGAAATTTGCATGCAGTGTTTCTTTTATTGTGAATTTCCAAACAGTTGGCTTTTAACATGTGAATGTAAAATGTAATCTTAACACTTAATTTATGGACATTCAAAGGGGTTTTCTACTATAATTTGTACCTTAATTGAATTATGTTTTTCCTCAGTAATGGAAAAATTTAGAATTGCGAGTTGTACTTTTTAGAGGACGCCTGCTTCTTGTCTGTTCGTAAAAGTGATTACTATTTTTCTTTCCTGTCTTTCAGGTGGCAGTGTGGTTCGGAGTTAACGTTGGAAGAGAAATACCATTGAGTCAAGGCAATTGTTTATTATGGAGTGTTAATGAAAGGACAAAAACAAGAGTCTTCATTTCAACCGCAGCTACTGGCCGTGTGCAGTAGAGAGCTTGTCTTTGCTTGACGTGTGAAGGTGGATTTTCTGATCAACTCGCCCTAAGATGCGGTGTAACACGCTTTGCCCTAGTCAAAAACTAGTTTTGTGTTGAATTTATATGCTATTTTTTGTTCAAGTTTGTAGTTATAAACTAAGTCCAATCAGTGTTGTGCTTTTGCTTCATGGAATCATTTGTAATTTTCCATAATGAGTATTTATTAGTTAAAAGAGTTAAATAACAGTACAAATGTTAATCATTTAATATTCATTTCATTTAGGCATAGCAATGTTTTTGCTACAAAATCACATAAACCATTGAGAGATACAATGGATGAAATAAAGTGTATGAATCATGAATTATGTTTCTTCCTTGTGAGCATTCCACAGTCTCTTTTTATCATGGGCAGTTTTTCTTACACAATAAATTGGATTGACACAGCAGCCAGTATTTCCTGGGTTGAACGTTAGTCTAGTGAAAGCATGTCATTTTGCTCGAGTACAATAAAGGCTGTAATAAACAATAGTTTGTACCAAACACCAGACAAAAACAACCTGAATTTGTAAATGCATCGATAACAAATGGTATAGGAATGAAAATTATTTTCTACTTTTTCCTTCCCAGATATTGACTAGGAATGAATGACTCATTTACAATAATAAATTACACCCGTAAAAGTTTCAAAGGTCTGGAGAAGGCCTTGGGTAACAATTAACTTTAGCCCTCTTCAGTCTTGTAGTGTTTGGAGTTCAAAAAGAAAACAGTGATTTGTGATTCATCTGTAAGATCAATATAAACTCACAGTGCTCAGTCTCAAACCACAGTCTTTCAGCTGGAGTGGATGTATATACACGTGCACTATTTGCTACATTGAGTGTATATATTCTTTTATATCAGTCAAATCACTTATGTACAGTACATTTTGTTACATGTGTAATATTGAAATCAAACTCATTAAAAATGTAAACCTATTTTACAAAAGGAAAAAAAAACATAAATATAGGCTTTGGTCTGCTTTAGGTTTCTACACTTAATGAGGAAAGAGGAAATGACTGATTATTTTATGAAGGAATGACTCCTGTTGCAAAAAGGATGATCAGCACAACAATGACGAGCACTACCAATCCAATTATGATCATCATTTTCATATTCCTCCACCAGTATTTCCTGGAAACCCTTGTGGAAGTCCTTTGAAATGAGTCAGCCTGTAAGAGAGCGCATACATTTAAAAAGAATAAGTGATAATAATGTAACATGATCAAAAATTTTCACTGATGCTTTAGACTGACTACCAATGGAGGCAGTTTACTAAAAAACGAACATTAATTAATGAAGTCTATATATCTTTAATTAATGAAGGCACTAGTATGACTGTAATGTGACTATTTAATTTAGGCATAAATATATTATAAAGGTAACTTACAGTGGCCTGTAGATCATCTGTTTTTTCAATCAGGTCATCTATTTTCTCTCCCCTCTCCAGCACTTTGTTAATGTTATCTTTGAGGATAACTTTGACTTCATTGACTTGGTCCTGCACTTGATTAATCTTGGTGGGAGCCTGGGGTTGGATACTGTTGTCAGCCTACACAGAGAAGGCAAACAAAGAAACACTGAAAAATGTATTCTTCTTCATCTGTTGTTCTTATTAGCTTTAATTAAAGTATTGCTATGTTTTATGTTTTATTTATTCCAATTGAGATATATATATATATATATATATATATATATTATTTATTTATTTATTTTATTATTATATATTATATATTGATGACATATATAGTCTCAGTCATCTTTTTGCTGAAGTTTTAGTTACTATATTCCAATGGATTGTGCAGCAGTGGAAGTCAGCATAATATGAAACTCTAAGGGACTTTTAAAAGTTGTGTAATGGGCCTTTGGTAGCAAAACAAATGACCATATTTTTTGCAAACTAAGGCATTCCTTTGCTGACACCTCGCTGACATTTTTGCATTCACTTCCCTTTGTGGTGAACCATCGACTTCCTTCTGTGCAGCCAAACGTCAAAAGAGCCACATTACAAAAACTAGTGTACTTTATAAACATTCACTTTTTCTCATTCTAAACACTTTCTAAAACAAAGGCCTTACAGCAACCTTTCTTCACACTTTGTTTTTATACTTTCCTCCTCTTCTGATTATTTTACTTCCCTCTACCTTTGAGGACCTGTACTGTCAACAGAGCCGACAGGTTGCTTTTCACCTTAAGCAAATAACTGTACAGTCACCAGGCAAACAGTGAGAGAAAACACTTTGACTTACCATGTTGAGTTGATACTTTCCAGATGTCTATTCAAGTTATATACTTTGATAGATGTCTAGAATAGAAGCCTATGTTTCATACCAAACTCTCTACCATTACTTAACCGATATATAGCTTCTGCGAGCTGTGACATGGGCAAACAGGCAGAAAAGCCTCAGAACTCATTTGCACACACTGCTGCCCCTCCCAGTCAGCTTGTACATTAACCACTGCCGGACGACTGGAGGCTGCCTATTGGCTTCTAGTGGGCCAATCATTCTGGCTGAACCAACCATCTGCTGGCCGAGCACCTGATGTAGATCCTCACTGTACTCATACGGCTGGGCGAAGGCCACTGGTCTTATCAGAGGGCTGGTAACAAAGGTGCTGCAAAGCTGGAAAGTAATAAAAGAATCAGGTCATCCATCCGTCACTTGTTTTGTCAAGGTGTTTTGTGTTGTATGGGTGTACATAATCACAGATCATAACCCCAGTAAACATATACTGATCAGTATATGTACAGCCTAGTATTCTTCACTTTTCTAGCCACAGTGTCCCTTCCCATAAAACACAATGGTACACTGTAAATGTCACACAGTCCGATTAACTTCACTGAACAGTTGTTGTCTGCTTAGGGTCATTACAAGTTATGTTGTACTCGATAAGTGTTGTTGTAGCAGTTACTATGCCACATATAATCTGTCTTCTAACTTGAATGCTGGATGTTGCACAACAGGGATTGCAGGCCAAGACAACGGATATTACTTAGTGGTACCACAAGATCACATGACAAGTTCATTACCATATTGAGAAATTCATGGGTCCTCCTTGCTTTAAATCTGGGCTCTGTAACACTGATGTACGGGATGCCATCTTGTGACAGAATGCGATATCTGAAACAGAGAAATAGCACAGACTGAGATCATCAACTAAGATCATCTAGTTTTTCCTCCTCCAGACTTATTTGAAACCATCACATGCTCAAATCAAACATATGAAATTAAGTTTTGAAGTCCAAAGTAAATAGAGGTACGCATGTACACTGATATTGTTGATATCAGTGGGATTTAGGTGAATTTGTAACTGCAGGGAATTTGTATATTATATTATTTATTTATTTATGTGTTTATTTCACCTTTTTCAGGCCTGTGCCACCTTTAACCATGTATTTTTATGGGAACAATTTCTAGGGAAACTGTACACATTTTGATTATTCGTTTTGTTGAACAATTTACCTCGTGGCAGATAAATACAAAGATTCCCACGCCACAGCATCTGTGGTGTCCAGTTTCATGTTTACCTCTAGGATACATTAAAATGCTGTTTTCCTGGACTTTAAACCAGAAAGTCTGATTTTAGAGACTCTGTGACACCACTATAGGAGGAGATCATGTACATTATATGGACAAAAGAATTGGGTGACACCTGTTTTTCAGGCTTTGGCTAGACCCGTTAGGTCCAGTGGTGGGCTGGATGAATTTGGTGTGGAAGAACGTGGCTGGCCCACACAGAGTCCTGACCTCAACCCCATCCAGCACTTTTGGGATGAACTGGAACAGAGATTCTCGTACAACATTAGTGCATGACCTCATAAGTGCTCTACAGAATGAATGGGCACAGATTCCCACAGAAACACTCCAAGATTATAGCTGTTATATAGCTGTTATAGCTGTTATAACGTCCCTGGTGGTGTAATGATCAAGCGAATGTCCACATGGTGTATATTTACAACAGACGCTGTACTGTTTAATTTTTTTCAGCATAAGAAAAACTTTAACAAGAACTGGACTTGACTTAAGTAGAACTAACAAGTTCGAAATTTTACTCTGACTTCTGTAATACTACACGGGCTAAAGACTGACTATATACGAGGTTAACACACTTTATCAATATTTGAGAATAATATCCATGAATGAACAACAACAAAGAGTGGGATGGAACACGTCAACATGTGTCCGTGATTACGACGTCAGAGTAAGAGTAAGCCACGCCCCCTGCCAATACTTTACAGTTAGAGCTCTCTCGAAGTGAAGTACCTGCAGACTCTGGCAAGGCTGAGCAGCTTCAAAAGTTTTGCTGTTGTTTTCGTGTCCAGAATTAAAATTCAGAATGAACACAACCGGCAGCAAGCCAGGAAAGACATTCCTTTTCACCTCGGAATCTGTGGGGGAAGGACACTCTGGTGAGACTCTGCATTTTCTCCTCTAAACAGGCCACAGAGCATAACACGGGGAGTTGTAGAGGGTCCTATAGAATTACTTCGATTTTAAAACTATATGCTTGTTTTTCTAAAGAATAACCAAAAGACCCTACTTCCCAGTAATTTATTATAGTGCAGAAGACCTATTCAAGTCTTGACATGTCCTACTCATGAACTCCAATCACACTTTCCCACAATTATTATGCAACCTTGCTGTTTTTATCAATCCCTGATTATTCAGCAGCTATAAAGCTTTGTAACAAAGTCTATGGTTTAAAACTGACCCTGATAAAGTCTCTTTTTTGCTTACAGATAAAATGTGTGATCAAATAAGTGATGCTGTTTTGGATGCATATATCTCTCAAGACCCTGATTCCAGAGTGGCATGTGGTATGTGATTTTTAAAAATAATTACTAGACAGTATTTCACATGAGCCATTTTAGCTGTATTGCTTAGGGATCCCATCATATTACATGGGTGCCCCAAGCAATATAGTTAAAATGCTGGTATAAAACACATTTATTTAATCAGGAATGTCTAACATCTTGTCAGGAATGGAACATACTTAGAAGATTGTCCTTTTTACTGTATTAAAGGATATTTTGGGAAGATTTGTCTCTGTTGATGCCACAGCCATCTGTGGATGGGAGTCCAAGAGAACACAAATTGACCTTGAGAAGGAATGACCTGCCCTCTATCCCCATCAATTAGTGTGATGCTAGGCAGCATGGGCATCTCTTACCTGATGTAATACAATTGTTGATTAGTATTCTCCTTAAAGCATGCTGTTGCATTAGCAACAGTTTTTTTTTAAATGTGGACATGACTACTGAGAATAGAATTAGTACTATTGGTACTACTGATAATAAAATTTGTAATGTTGGTACTGTTGCAATTATTAAGAATAAAATTGGTCCCACTGGTATCACTGAGGATTGGTAGTATTTGGGTACCAAAGGTACTATCAAATCAATATTTTATTTTGCTGTTCTCTTTGCAGTCAAGTTCTGAGGATTTTTAAGAATTAATATTAGGGTAAAATGAACTTGCATGAGGTGCAGCGGTGGTGCAGTGGGTAGTGCACCAGGGTTGGGGGTTCGAATGCAGGTGCTGGCCCTGTGTGTGTGGAGTTTGCATGTTCTCCTTGTGGTGGCATTGGTTTCCTCCAAGGTCTGTGGCTTCTGCCACAGTCCAAAGACCTGTGCAGCAGGTGACTTGGGGATTGAAATTGCCTGCACATTGCACCACATACTGAGTTTGTTGAAAATAACCAACATCTATTATACTTTATTATATTATAACTGCTGTACTAAACAAACAGTCATAAGTGCATTCCTTAACATTTATTATTTGCTTTTTACTATTGTATGTAAATGTAAATACTACTTTAACTTCACTCAAGTATATTTTTGACTCTGTACTTTCACTTATTTACCTATGGACTTCAGATCAGTGTGGTCTCATTGCCCGCTTTACACTTGTGCTTGATGTTTTTTGGGAACAGAATGTGTGGCTAAGACGGGCATGATCCTGCTGTGTGGAGAGGTGACATCAAGGGCTGTAGTCGATCTTCAGAGAGTGGTCAGAGACACTGTGAAGAACATTGGCTATGATGACTCATCCAAGGGTAAGATATTGTTTTTATAAGCATTTTGGGGAAAAGGAGAGTTATGAGTACAAAGTAAAACTGCTTGGCTTGTAGGTTTAATGATCAAAACATGTTCTTGTTCTATAAATATGTTTTATACAATAAGATTAAGTGAAAGGAAGGGCAAACTTGAGTCAAATATTTGTTACTGTGCTTCTAGGGTTTGACTACAAGACCTGCAATGTGCTTGTGGCCTTGCAGCCACAGTGTGTTGAGATTAGTGACTGTGTATTCGAAGGACGAGACGAAGAGGATATTGGTGCTGGTGATCAGGTTAGATATTGCCTTTAGAACTGTGCCTCTAAGTAGGGCTGGGCTGTAGGACAGTATTTATCAGTGATGCGTTTTAATGGCTAAGCATTTAATGGCTTTAAAGACATCAAGTAGTCTCATGTTTTGATTGGTTGCAACATCCCTGCAGGGTTTAATGTTTGGCTATGCGACAGATGAGACAGAGGAGTGCATGCCGCTGACCATCCTCTTGGCCCATAAGCTCAATTTTAGGATGAAAGAGCTGTCAAAGAACGGAGAGTGTCCATGGATACTACCTGACTGTAAATCCCAGGTAAATGATGGGAAATTATCTGCTTACAATACAATCTTGCAAGAAGTCATTCAGAAAGATTAATTTGCTGTGTTCTTGTCAGGTTACGGTTGAATATCGTGACAACATGGGAGCAATGGAGCCCATCCGAGTGCACACAGTGGTCATCTCAGTTCAGCACAAACCTGACATCACGCTGTCTGAAATCCGGCAGAGCCTGATGGAAAAAATTGTCAAGATAGTCATCCCAGCAAAATACCTGGATGACAGGACTATCTATCATCTGCTGCCTAGTGGGAAGTTCCTAATGGGTGGTCCACAAGTAATTACATGAACTTTTTTATTTTCTTATGGTCAGTATAAGGATATCTGTGTGCATCCAGTGAAAGTTTTTTGGGGAGTTTTCAGTTTCTGTCAATTTGCAAGGACGTCATGTGAGCCTCAAAGTACAACATTTGATCTCCTCTGATGTTATCACTACTGAAAACAAATCAGAAATATTGTGGCATTTTATGTGTAATTCACATGTCGTTATGAACAGGGAGATGCAGGCCTCACTGGCAGAAAGATCATTGTTGACACATATGGTGGCTGGGGAGGCCATGGAGGCGGGGCCTTCTCTGGTAAGGACTACTCTAAAGTGGACCGTTCAGGAGCATATGCAGCCCGCTGGGTGGCCAAATCTCTTGTCAAAGCCAAACTATGCAGAAGGGCGCTGGTGCAGGTAAGGCAACAGTGGGTTAGTCTGTCTGACCCTAAATAAACTTGATTTTTCACAGAAACGTTCTAATTTTTTCAGTTATAACATTTTACTAGACAAGCGTTGTGTAGGTCTTCAGAATAAGCAGAAGAGTAATGTAATAGGCGGTGGTGGTCTAGTGGGTAGGATATATGCCTTTGGACCAAATGGTCATGGGTTTGAATCCTACCTTCAGTGCCACCACTAGGTTCCTGAGCAAGACCTTTAACCCCAAGCTGCTCCAGGGAGACTGTCCCATGTAGTTAGGGAATGGAAGGATAAAAGTGTCGTAAATGTGACGTTCCTAAAAGTAGTACTAATCTGTACAGGTTCTATAATAATGTAATAATTATTGAGAGGTAGAAAGGGGGTATTTTAATGTAGACCTGTTATAATGGGCTTTTTTCTGGGCTGAGATGATGCCCTAAGTGAACTCTGATTTATGACGCTGAATCTGAACGCTGAATTCTTTCTTTCATTAGATCTCCTATGCCATTGGCATAAGCCGTCCTCTGTCAATCTCCGTTTTTCATTATGGCACAGCAGAGAGAGATGAAGATGAACTTCTGGAAATTGTTGAGAAGAATTTTGATCTGAGGCCAGGGGTAATCGTGAAGTAAGTAGAACTAAATGAAAACAAAAACGTAATTCATATGCCCTGTAATTGTCATGTACAGAATAGTATCAAATTCTTCTATGATGTTATAAGAGGTACTTTTCAGCCCTCACAGCACTGCAGATTTTTGTGTTCATTGTCAATTAACAAGAGCATTAGACAAGGTCAAACTCAACAGAGCTGTGGCCTGTAAGGAATCCTGTTTGACACCCCTGCCATTGACTAATGCTTCTTTTATAATCACTAATTTCTTTACAGAGAGCTTGGTCTGAAAAGACCCATCTACCAGAAAACTGCCAGTTATGGACATTTCGGAAGAGAGGATTTTCCCTGGGAAAAGCCAAAGAAATTAGTCTTTTAGCTTTTCATTAACTTTTCACTTAAAGCAGTTTCTTCAGCAACCAATGTTTTCTGATTCTAAACAAAATCTGACCCGATCTACAGAAGTAATCACAATGAAGTAGCTGACTGCAGAGAGTTGGCTTTGAGAAACATATTCAATGGAAAATAATTTACCTCCATTTCAAGACCATTTGTTTCTACTTTGCCACAGTTTCAGGCCTTTCTTGCGATTGTCTGAGCTCACAGCTGTTGCCAAGGTTAATTTTGAAACAGAATACCTGTTCATTTTAAATTGTTTTTAATACATTTTTACATTAATTTCAGAGAAAGTTCAAATATAAATATACCCATACATTTTACAGGAATGTACAAAAATAAATCTCAACGCTCCTTGTACATTCAGATTTTTTTATTGACTTTGAAAGCAAATAAACATTTCTGCATTTGTCTAGTCTGTATTTCCTAGTAATACATTTCATATGCTGTTGTTTAGAACTGCAAGGTGTTATTCACACAATTATGTTAATATCATTCACTCTTCAAAACAGCTGTTTCTATATGTTTTTTTGGACTTAGCATCCAGTTCTTTTGGTTGGTAGCTTATTTTAAAACTAAAGCGTTATACAAAATCTTTGAACTTTACAAAGATTCCCAAGGCTCACATATTACAGATACACTGCTAAATACAGCTTTTTAGTCCTCTTAAATTGGTTTGACAGCATTAGCAATGCTGCCCCCAAGCTGCTTCCAAATGAAGCTGTAGACGCTAACAAAAATGTACAATTATAGAAGCTACTGGATGCTCAATTTATTCCCACTGTTTTCCAAATGCTGAAAGAACAAGACCAAAAAGTTTAAAAAAAAACAAAAAAACCCAGTCTGGCCACTGCTAGTTTTCAGGGAAGACACGAGCAGGTCCAGGGGGCTATTCCAGAAGGCAGGTTATGCTACATAACCGGGTAAGTTCTGCACTAACTTACCCTTCAACTTACCCGGTTATGTA
>JBBIGB010000034.1:2897755-2913612 GCA_037577075.1 Alestopetersius hilgendorfi
AAAATGCAACTCTGTTAGAATGCATTAACGTTTCATAAATATTGACCAGTCAGGAACCGGAACCAATTTAGTACCAATTCTCAATACCCATATGGTATTAATGGATTGGAGGCGAATAGTGTCTGTTATAATCCATCTGTACTGTTTTTATGTGCAGTGCTGCGGCCCCGAAAGGATCTTCTTTTGGAGAACGTACCTTACTGTGACACACCTAGGAAAAAAGCGTGACTTGTTCCTAATCCCAGTTCTCTCAAAGACTCTTGCAAATGGAATAATTCATACATCTTCTAAGCCCAGCTCTATAGATGTCCTGTGGGAACTTTCTCTCAACCGTGACGAGGAGCCAGTATGTGTTTTAAAAAGAGATATATATATATGATTTATATATTTATGATTTGTCATTAAATATAAAACAAACCTTCGTAATTCCATGACTAATTGATGCTCTGAATTTGCTCTGAAATGATACTTTTTTTGTCCGGCTCTCTTGCATTCATAAGTCATTTAACACACATGACCAGGGTCTTGAACTGTGCGCACTGCCATTTTTCCCCTCTGTTTTATGAGGTGATTTGAGTGGTGACTGAAGGGCAGATAGGTAGCTGAATGCTTTACTACACATTTGTTTGTACAAAAGTGTTTCTGAACACTTATTTTTCGCACATCTTTCTGTAAAACCTTTTGATCTGTGAGTTGACTTGTATGAGCATGAAATGAGTATTTATTTGATACAGTCCCTGTACAACAGCAGTGCCAGAAATGTGTGGATTCCCTACATTTGCCTGTAGAGATTATTTCAGCTGTAATGTATGTAAAAAGTGATTGTGGAATACATGTGTAAATTTTTTCTTTGCTCAATAAATGTTTTCTGAAGTTGTAATTTACTAAAGAAGCAGATTGTGTTCAGAGATTGTGCTCTTTCACTCTGTCTGTCTGTCTGTCTGTCTATATATATATATATATATATATATATATCTATCAAAAAAAGAAGAGAGAATGACAACCATTCCATGAGAGTCTGTTCAATTTTTACACAAGCACACCTCAGTCTGCTTCATGAGGTACTGATTAGGAATCAAATCTCATTTAATGAGGAAAAGAAACACTGCTGTATAGTAAGTGAAAGGTAATTGTTGCCATTATATATATATGATAGGCCCATTCCTCCATATATACTGAGACAATTATACAACCCAATGATTCACATCAAGATTAAGTTTTCTTCAGCACCGCTAGTGTACATGTGTTTCAATCTAAATTCAATTAGGTTAGAGTCAAATGCCTGTGGATGTGTTTCATTTTATCGTTGTCTTTAGTTTTGGCAGTATTTTACATTCTGGGTGAATGGAGCTAATTTTTCAGCATACGGCAGTTATGAATTAGATGCTGTACATTATACATTTAAACAAAAAACATACTCAATTAATACATGTATTGATGTAGTAAACTTTAAATGAGACCAGTGCCTCATTCACAGAGGGCCTGTGTGAATAATTCAAAGCTGTTTCTGTTTTCGGGACAGTTTCACTGGGATGCGCTGTGCTTTTCAGCGGCATTCAGCAGGGGGCGCTGTTTTCACGTTTGCACCTGCTGTGCTGTAGATGGGAGTGTTCAGTGCGTGTGGAGTCTGCCTATTCTCTCTGCTGCAGGCACTAAGGTCTTTCTGTGGTGTGGTGCAGCCTCACCGGAGCATATTTAAGGGTTTAGGTCTGCGTTTCTTCTTTTCTCTTCGTCCTGTCCACAGTTTCTACAGCTCTAAATCTCAGCGCTGCCTCTCGGAGGGACGGACACTCAGACGAGCGGACAGATAGACGGACACCTCCAGCACAGGTGGAAATTGGGAAAACCTGCACAGGAGGAGAAGGTAAACGACAGGACGGGTCTGATAATTGAAGAAAACGGTCCAGATCACATAATCAATAGGGTGAGTACTCGGTCAGTCTTCCTAGGAGTGTTTGCAGGTGTGGATTTACGTTAAACGAGGTGTTTGACACATTGGTACTCGGTGTTCTCGGTATCACTGGGGGGATAATGCGTCTGGAAGCGTTTTCATCCATTCAGTATTTGAATGGATATTTGACGATTTCAGTATTTATTAGTATTAGTATTTACTAGCAGACAAAGCACGATCACTGCCTCTGATGTGTGTCTTGTATCTGAAGAGTATTTAAAACTGTTTTTGAAGACCACCCTCTCTTGTGTTGGGTGTCACCAGCGTTTCTTTGCAGGTGAATTTTAATCCCCTCACCTAAGTCCCATAGGCGGCCGTTAGGCTCTGCAGTTGTAAAGAATCATTGTGTCACTGACAGTCTGTTCACTCTGCACTGAAACAAGGCATCAACCTCTTTTAATTAATGTACGTTTAATGATGACGTTCAGAAAGAGGCGTTCTGGTCAGCTGTCAGGGGCAGATGGCGGACCGTTCACCTGCCCCTGGTTAGTACTGACCACGAAATAAGTAACTTAATATAAACTCAATGGATCATCTTTCAAATGGACTCAAACTGAAATATAGATTGAGTGTAGCCTTAAACCTGGAGCACTGTAGGGGTTAGCGTGGGTGGGTGGGTGTTGTGCTTTGTCTGGATTCACGAGAAGCAGTGGAAGTGATGTAATAGGATTAATCTCATTTGCACATGTGCAGCTGTGATTTCTCACGTCACTGGTATGACATTGCAATAAGAAACTGATGGCCCACTCCTGATGATCCAGTTTCCAGTGTTAATGCAATGCAGTCTCTGTTACCAATGACAACATTTAAATGTATTGTAATAATTAAATGTTGTATTTTAGAATTTGGTATGCCATACTAGCCACACATTTCTTTCTTAAAAAGACTTAAAAACAACATGGTTAAGTGATGCCTGTGGGTCGTCTCTGTTGGACCTTTGTTCTGGGCCTAATTTCCTGAAGTATGAATGAATGAATCCAAACTGCTGTTGCAACTAATATTTGCATTTCATCAGAACTTTCAACAAAAATTCATTTAGAACTAATCATCCTGTTGGTTTAAAGGTTTGTAACTGCTAGGGTTTCCTCCTGAAAGGTTTATTCATGCTGGCCTTTACTTTAAAACCACGTCTCATGGGTACATGATGAATAGAGGTCTAAAGTTGCCTTCTATGGGCCCATTGACACTCTTGAGCTACACACACACACATACACACAATGCATGGCAGCCACATTCACTACCATTCATTATCATCAGTGCTAAACCTCTCCTTGACTTTATCACTGGTCTCTTGTTTCTGTACAGTCAAAAATGACACACTGACACATTATCACCATAACAGTATTGAGTCTAACTGAATGAGGTCATGTGTGAATCATGTTCACAATTCTTAGCTGTGGTGTGTGAGTCCCTCTTAATGCCTCTGTTAGAGAATCCAGCAGCTGTTCCCAACCTGGAATGCAAAAACCTTAAACCTCATTCACACTCCTGTCTTCTGGCCTGTGGTTGTTAAAATGGCATCATGGCTTTAGAGATATAGCCACAATTTGTAGATGTGCAAGTGAGCCTGGCCACCAAATCAGGTTTAAACCAAACAGTGACAGCAGTTTAGGAAGCATTCCATAAAAAAACCCTCTAAAGTTAAACTCTGTTTACCTTAAAGACAGCAAAACGGTGCTTAATAGTGATGCGTGGTTCGGGCAAGTTCAGGTCTGATTTTTTTGCACACAGCCCTCTGCTGCTAGAATACAGTACCTGTCAGAATCCTGTATTCATCCAGGCTGTAGCTTTTGTAGATTGCACTGAAGGTTGTCTTGTCTAGTTGTACTGTTGCTCTTGGGTTTTTCTTGCACCCTTTTGTCTTGGCTGCGCTTGTGGTTTTGTGGTGTTCTGTTCTTTTCTGTTCTGCACCATGGTCCTTGGTCCTTGATTGAGCCCAGTCAAAGCAAAGTTAAAAACAAGTAAAGGCTAAGGTTGTGCAGTGCCACCTTACAAAACCTCTCACTTTTCTTTAGCTCGGGGTGGTTTGTGCAAGTATTTTCTGAAACAGACACTAAATGAGAAAACATTCCTTCCTGCTCAATAAAATTGGATTATATCGCTATAAAAGCAAAAGCCAGCAGTTTTCAGGTTTGGTCAGATTCAGGAAAAAACTAAATCCCTAACCCACTGAGCTTAGTGTTGATAAACATTGATAGACTTCAACACCAGTGTATTTTCCAAATATATGACAGTATCAGATGATGGTTAAATGTGTTAATAAAGTTAACACTTGTTTCCTGAAAACTGCAACAATGTATTACAAAAATGGCTAAAATGAATTAGTATCTTCTGTGAGCATAATCTGGGTAGAACATTAACTTATCTGACCGAGCAAGCGGAGTGAAAGTTTGCTTTTCAGTTTATAGTGTGGTGATCAAATGTATGCTTTAAATAACAATAAACAAATCAGTATCAGAAAACTTTACTGATTCCAGAAGAAGTTGCCCATGCTACCCACACCAACGCACGTGTCACGCAAAGAGAAGAACGGTATACAATAATATTCTCCAGGTTATACTCTAAAAATACTGTGAATTATTGAAAATAGTTTTAAAAGCCTGTAAAACAAATTTATTTCTTTCAAACTGCTTATTCTTCTATTAGATGGTACAAGACTGAAGATGATTGGGGGGGAGTATTGTCCAGGACTCTCTGAAGAGTTTTAACTCAGATAAACTCGCACATGATCAGAAGGCCTGATTTCCGGATTGTCATTTATATCTCGGCCCTATAAAGTAATGCAGCCAAAGTTTGTTTCATACATTACTGTTTTCATATGATGTTCGGTTTCGCATGGATTACAGGACCCACGCTCTGGGAAGTCCTTCAGTCACACTTTTGTCAGTCATCGTGACTGTGGCGACAGCAGTCACCTTTAGCCAGGTTACTCATCAAAACCACCATCACTTTTAACTCTGGCATCAGGAGCTGTGATTTCTTGTTTATAGCATTCTGTGTTTAAATTGCTGTACAAACTCTTTGTAAAAATCTTTAGTAATCTAGGTTTGAACCAACACCATCAACCACTTTTCGTTACTTTCCTCCTTTTCATGATTATTTGAGGAGATTCACCATGATGTCCTAAAGCATCACCTGGGAACTAAGTTGCTGCGATGAATTACACTGAGACTTGCAGTTCCCTCACAAATTTTGCATTCTTTTCTTATCTTTTGGGAGCACATAACTGCAGTCTAAACTGTGTGCACACTGTGTATAACTTTCTATCCCTTTTCAGCCTGGATTTGCAGGTGATTTTTGAGAAAGCCAAGCAGGCTCTGTTGTAGCCAGAATCCTGTAAACACAAGAAAATCAGGAATCTTGCCTATCTTAACATGATCATATGACTCCAGTATGAAGGAATTTAGAGCTCCATGTTTCATCCACAAATGCTGCCGCATGTAGACATATTCCATTTTCCTGAGCGCATACTGCATTATATTGTTAAGTACTGTGTTTGTAGTCAACACTGCAGGGCTTCCAGTAACCCCCTAATCTAATTTAGACCCCATATGTTTCTCTTTAGGAGATCTTCCCATTTTAAGACCTCTCGTCTCCATAATGGTCAGGGATTCCGCATGTAATTGTACCTTGGAACTCGTCCCTCAGAGTTTGTGGAGCAGCAGCTTTAATTTCATTTCAGCTGCTTGTGAGCTGCACGTGCCTGCATAGGGCATATGTTTGCCACTTCAGTTCCACTGGAAAGTAGGTTACGTTTCTAAGATTTGCCCCAAAATTCCACCAGTCGTTGCAAACCCAAAGAAAGTTCAAGTCTCGCAAACAGCTTTTCTCAACCAAGTGAGAGCAGTAGAACAATTCTTTACATCTGCATTACAGTTAAGAAGTGCATATTTTACTAAGCAGTTGATGTGGTTTCAGGCACTTTCACAAAGTCTATATCGTTCCCTGGTCTGTTCATTACAAACGGCGCATGATGAGTGTGTTTTATATCAGTACCCCGAGAGTGACTGAAAGCAGGCTTATGAGGAAGTGGCTTTAAGAGCCTCACATCTGGAAACCCATGCTTGTCTTATTGCCCTGGAAAACACCCAGAGCATTACGTATTCACACCCTGTCCGTCAACTGAGTCAAAATCCTGACTTCAGGCCAAGTGGGGTCTGCACAGTGTAACGTAACTGAATTTTGTACCGTGTTCTGTAACCGCCTGGTTCTTTTCTTGTGCACTTCATGATGGTGTGCTGATTGTGATCCAGTTGAAGGACATTACACAATGGTCTGTATGTGGTCTTTCAGTGTTACACATGTATTTTTTAAATGTAGGCATTATTTTTGTGTTTGTTTATACATAATGCATAGATGTTGGTGTTGTATCTTTTTATGATGGTACCCAGTTTCAGTAAAACCAAGTCAAGCCATAGAACTTCAATGATTTAATGAGCTTTGTCATGGAAAACTAATTGAGGTACACTTTCTTATAAAGTATGAAAACATTGTTTAAGGTTAATTTATAGGAGTCAGTTATAGATATCACTCTATTATTGTATGGAAACTAAGCTGATTTAGATTTACACATTTACATACATCTGTTATAACATTTAGCCCTTCTTAAATACACTGAACTTGTAAGAAATGTTTCGACCCAGTTTGCTTTTAAATTGGGCACAATAGAAGGCAGCCAATCAGAACAGAAGTGATTTATATGACACAGTTTTTAAGGCACAGTAAACAAACAACCTGTTTTAAGTGATAAAATTGATTGGAAAATGTTCATGTTGAAATGGGCTTGGACTGTTTTTGGTAAATAAAACCACACAAATGTTATAAGTGGGGGGAAAATATTTTCCAAGACATCAGAGGATTACAAAATAGAGGGCCCTTTTATAGTCTGTCTAGCTGTTTTCATATTTTAGTCTAAAAGTGTTTGAGCGCGATGAGCTGTTAGGTGAAAATGGGAAATGAAGAAGCAAATATCTGCAAACATTGGCAAATTTTCATAAAAAAAAGCAGAAGTGTTTGATTATTTAAAGAAAAAAGTCTGTCTGGCTCAAGCTAAAAAGGAGGAGGCTCTTGTCATCACACTTTATAATTAAAATCAGCAGATCATGATGCGGCATAGAGGAAGGCAGCATAGTTACTTCCCTTCAAGGGACCCAGCAACCTTTTGGTCTCCATGACAGTGCATTCCTCACTTAATGAACGTTTGCTTCTTGAGTCAACTTAAGCTGAATCTGCAGATAGTTGGAATCTCTTCTTTAATGAAACTGCCTTTTTAACTATGCTTTGACAGATTGGTGTTGTAGCCTCCTGTTGAGTCATTCTACCGTCATCAGGCCCCACGCTTCCTTTAAGCAAACTAAAGTAGAAGCACGCAGTGGTAGTTTTATTAGGCACAGCATGGGCAGTCATAGCTCTGAACCACTGTACTGAATAGGCCATGCCATAATAGCACGTTGTGCTTGGTATTTTATGATGTAGTACATGTGTACTGTGGGTAATTTTTCTTGATGAGGCTCTGCTGTTAGGTAGTGGGGAAATCCCCAACGTCCTTCAAGCGATGCAGCAGACATGCAAATATGTAGCCTTGGTGGCATTTGTGGCAAAAGCAGCATATTATGCAAGCTGCAATGCAAAGCAATGCATGAAGCTATTGGTCTTGTTTTGTGTTTGTGTGTGAGGAGTACAGATTGAGTTATTTGTCTGCAGTGTTTTCTGCCCTTCTGTGAGCCAGGCATCTCACCCCACCACTTCGCCACATCTTGGCGTTACGTGCAATATATCATGAAAATGCCCTCTGTGTTTCTATGCACAGTGTCGATTTATATGGCTGCTTTTAAAAGGGCATTACATCTTTCTGAAGAAAACGACTAAAGAATTAATCATTACCTTCATAGCAGAGAATACTCTAGATCTTTTTCCCACATGGAACTAAGATGTGGCGTATCAGGGGAAGTGAAGGCTAGAAAAAAAGGCCCATGTTGTTTCACATGTGGTAACCTCATTTTAAATGCCATACAGTACCGGCATGTACATTCTGTTTACACAAAAACAACAAGAGCACCTGTTTTAAAGCTTTATTTTTTGATTATTTAGAATCTGAAACCTTGTCTTCTTTGAAACTTGTAAAATTTGTCTGATTTTTGTTTCATGATTGAAGTATTAATATTGGAAGAGCAATAGTGCAACATGACCAATATCAGTGACAACAGGACACATTTCAAAACAGTTAGGTAAAATAAAAGGCCCACGAATGTAAGGGAGGAGCAGACAATGGAAATTAAAAAAACACTTAAAAATTGTTTTAGGGCTCCCCAATATTACGAGTATTTGAGTGTTGGCTCAGGCTTTAGGAGATTACAAGTTTGATCCCAGGCAACGCAGCGGCCATCTGTGGCTGGGCGTCAACAAGAACCCAGTCGGTATCCCTTTCCTTCACCATCAATCAACACAGTGTTAGTCAGTGTGGACACCTATTAACTCTGATGTGACAGAATTGGCAGTTAGTGTTCTCCTCCAAGTGTGTTGAGCTGTCCGATAATGCATCTGCGTTAGTGTGGGAAGATCCTTCTTTTGAGGACGCCTGTACATGCCTTCACCAAAGCCGGTATAGGAAAGTCTTTCCACTCGGAAGAAACCTTGGCAATACACTCGGGCAGTTATTTCCACTTACACAAGGCCAGGCTCTTTTGAATGGAGACAGACCTACCAATCCCAAACTAAAAGCCACATTAATGATTAAAAACCTATTTAAAAATGACTCGTTTACCATCTTGCATATATATTATCATAATATATTATCATATATTATCACACTTGTATAAACCGACCCAGTAACAAAGCATAAAACAACATAAACCAGCAAAATTACTTTTAAACTGCGTTACAAATGCCTGATCTCTAGGGAGTGGACCTAAAATATTTGAAGGTAATTTTTAATAGAATATAGTCGTCCCATTAGCTTGCACAAAAAGCCCCTTAATGTAGCTGCAACCTTCTGGTTTCCTGATTGACTTTTAGGATTATTTATTACTTTTTAACATAAGCCCTTTTTTGTGTATTAACTTCTGTGCCCTCGCTGTGATCTCCCCTGCCAGTCAGTGCTGGCTTGGGCATTCCCCGAATACTCCACTTTGCTCACTAGGAGGGTCATTCATGCCGGTATACGATCACGTTTCAGGTCAACCAGGAAGGATATTTTAACTTTGGATGCTGTTGATGTTTGATACTGATAGAGGGGAATTTAGAGTATGGCAGGATCTGTAAGGATCTAGGGTGTGCCATATCCACTGATATTTTTATTCACTGATATAATTATTGGGTCAGCAGAGATGTGCACTGCCCCAGTAGGCTAATGGAGTCCTTAAAGAAAGAGGGAATATAGCCTTCTGCCCTTCAGGTCTAACAACAGTAAAATATTCTGTCTTTGGGTTAATGAAGGTTTAGCTGAAGGGGGTCAGTCACTAATGAGCACATCAAACCAATCAATAAATGTGTGGTCAGGAAAGGGCCTGAATCTTGTTGATACCTCTTAGCAAGGACGTTAATGTGTAGGCTATTCTTATTATGTATACAGCATTGTAGTAGACGCTCTAAATAAGAAAGTATTACGGATCAGTGAAAAAAAAAATAGAATTAAAACTTGTTTGGTGTCCATGTCTTCTTTAGTTTTGAACTGGAGTTACCAGGCAAACACTAGAAGAGGTCCTCAACCAAATTTTTACTCTAAACACATACCCCCTCTTAACTCACTTACACAACATCCATCTGGTGCCCACTTGTTGATGTGATTTAGGACACAGTATGACTTACTGAACAGGACATTTCTGCTTCAGGCAGCTGTTTGACAAACGCAGGACTGGAGAGGATTGATCGTCCTCTGTATTTATGACAGTCACTGCCACAAAATTGATTCTAGATCAGCAGTCCCGCTCCTGCTGTAGATTGTTAAAACAGACCCTGTTGTCTAAAGAGGCTGCAGTGTTCAGACACGTACTGTCCTTTTTACAGCTCACAGCAAGGCATACTGTGTCCTAAACCACACCTACATGTCTGCACTACCCTTTAAGTAGATTATGAGTGGTTTTGGGGTTTGCATACATACATAGTTTGAATGACTAGCAGTTTTAGCCTTGCAGCTCCAGTGTTAAACTATAGAAGCACATTTCTGACTCCAGACATATTGTCTAATTTACTACATGGAATTTTTATTATTTGATTATTATTTTTTTTAATTTTTTTTTTACATTGTTCCTTCAAATAACTCATTACAAAATAAAAGTAACCCTCACTCATTTCACCATTAGGCAGCCATCTACTGGGTGTTCTTTATTGTAACATTATTATACATTCTGGGCTTTATTTAGCATCCAGTGCAATAGGCATGCTTGTTCCAAAATATAGTCTCCTGATTGGCTGTCTAAATTAAATTCTGTAGGCATTACCGTCAGTGCTTAGTTGGTAAATACACCTTGTAATTGAGCACACTCTATTTAACTTTGCATGCTCATCACCTTATATATAGCATTATGGGCGGAAAACCCCATTTAGATTGTGTGTCTGTGGCATTTATATCTTGTCTTACTTGTAAAATGTGAAAATATACTTGCTGTAAACCAATTGTAACATAGTTTTACTGTTCTTTTTTTACCAGGGTTTGCTATTATTTCTGACAAGCCATTTATATGATCAGCAAAAGCGATATATGGCTGATCGTGTGTCTCTTATTAATAAGGTGGAAACCACAGTATGACACATTCACCAAAGGGAAAAGGGGAATTTGTATTCAGATCTATAGAATTTTTTTAGATGATGACTAACCCCAAACACTTACTATCTGTCTGTGATACAGGTAACACTTGCTAGTTGATGCCAGTAAAAATAAAAATATACATTCTCATTTCCTCTTTTGCCTCAGGCCTGCGTCCTATGAGGTATTTTTGAAGAGGTTATCTTAAAGGGTCAGACGGTCTCAGTGAGGAAAGCCACAAAAAGTCATAGCTTCAGGCGTATCTATCTGTGGGAAACCGTGTGACTCCATGGTCTTGTGATTCAGCTCCCATAAATGACCGGCTTGTCTGGCGCGGGGCTGACCGATTAAAAAATAAATAAAAGAGCATGACGTCACCAGAGTGGCCCCTGGCATGATGATAGGAGTGGTCTTGGATGGGATTCAGATCCCTTCCTGTTGGTTCATGCACAGATGCTGCAGATCTAGCAGGACTTTCACTCCTGACTGCGACGTTCCTGTGGATGATCTTGTAACGTTACATAAAATTATGGCAGGTTTTGTGTCCAGTGCTGTGTGTACGAAAACAAGTCACTTGTCATTGTAAATTCCTCACACTTGTGAAGTCTAATCTGGTAAGCTTGTGTAATTGCAGATATGCTGATAGGGCTTTAGGGAACCATGCCTTTATTCTGAGGCGATGTTTGTTCTCTTCTTAGTTTCCATTTTTATGTGCCACTTCCCTGTCTGGCTGAAACAGAACGCTAAGCTCAGATGGAAAAAGAGCTGACGCTGTTTCTCAGGTGGGTTAGGGTGCAATAAGATATGTGATCTATATACATATGAAGCATGACTTTTGTGCAGTAATGACTTTATCCGGGAGCGCATATCTGTTTGTGCTTAATGGGCGATGGCTGTCAGGCCTAATGTGCTGGGAACACGCTTTCTTAGCACATCATCCATCTTTGAGGGATGCTATTGTTTGCTGAAGGTGCCGAGATTGTTATTGGCATTACATAAGTGAACAATTACCCCTTACATAAGAAAAGAGGAAGGGCTGAGTGCTCAGTTTGCTCAAAGGCACAGGGGCTTTATGTCACCTACCACATGCATATTTTATCATGTGGGAGGACTGTGAAGTGAAAACCTGATCTTTTTGTCATTTTAGTATTTTCTTCACATTGCACAGCTGACCATGGAACAAAACCTGCTGTATGCAAATGTAGCAAGTTTTTATTAAGTGATTTCGAACAATTTGTATTGACCAGATTCTCATGATTTTTTAATTCAGTGTAAACATCAACTGCTGCTCTCTTTCTATCTCACATTCTCTCTCATTCTCTTTTTGTCTTTACCTTCTTTAAATTCATTTTATTTCCTTCGTTCTGCCATTTGTTCATTCATTCTTTCTTTTTCTTTCTTTTTTTCTTTCTTTCTACACTGTCCCTGTCTTTCTTTCTTTCTTTCTTTCTTTCTTTCTTTCTTTCTTTCTTTCTTTCTTTCTTTCTTTCTCTCTCTCCCTCTCTCTTTTTCTCTCTCTCCCTCTCCACCCCTCCCCCCTCTCTCCATCTCTCTCTCTCTCTCTTTCTTTCTTTCTTTCTTTCTCTCTCTCTCCATCTCTCTCTCTCTCTCTCCATCTCTCTCGCTCACCCCCCTCTCCCCACAGGTACTATCATGACGCCGAACTATGTGAGTAACAGCAGTACGGAGGTGTCTCAGTGGTGTAACTGTGAAGGCAGTGGGAACCAGTGGCAGGAGTGTTTGCGTATCCTCCACATGTTCAACAGCAACGCCTGCCTGCGTGAGTCCACCCCCACACACTGCTCACGCGGCCCATACGGGCAGAAAACGCATGCAAAGTGCATTTATCAAAACTTTATCAACTGATCTTTAAAAGAAAGCTCCAGACTTTCCAGCCGTTTTTCAGCTTTAGCCTCTTTATACGAAGGAGCCGAACGTGTTCAGCGTCACGTACACTACCTGCAGACCGATTTAAAAAAGGCATTTTCTGGCTCAAAAGGTACTCAGATCGTGAAAATACTGTAAATGCATTTGTTAGCAAAGACGATTGTGTGTATCTTTAGTAAATTTTAAGTTTATAACATGCAAATGTATAAACTTACATTTGACTAGTGGTGTATTTACATTTACTACTGCAGAATCTGAGGTATTTATTTTTCATTTTACTGAATTTTCTTGCCTTTTGTTTTTAAAGAAATGTCAAACATACCTATGAAGATATTTCAGATTGCAAAGTGGTCAGACTTCAGCACTCAGCTGTATATTTAGAAATAAAATACATTTTAGATGTAAATGGCAATGTCACACTTGTTAAAGCTTTATCTTTATATAACTTTTATAAAAGTAACTTTAATAAGTAATATTATATAGTCATTTTATATACATATATAATGTTAATCTGCTGGATCACAGATTTCCTTTAATTTCCTTTAAACTATCATTATATAAATGGTGAATGCTGTAAAAGGAGCTACTATTTAAAATGTGACACACTGTTTAAGCCGTTCTCTAATTCTCACAGACAGGAATGTGTATAGAATTTTGTACCTGTGATGTCAGGGAACATGCAAGATTCAGCTTTGAGAACGGCAACCCAAAATATTTCATTGCATCACCGGGCCGACAACACGCGAGCACAAGGGCGGGATTAGTGGGAAACGCGGGGGATTGATGGAGTTTACCGAGGCTGACTGGAGAGAAAGCCAGCCATCAGCCTATTCGCGTAAATGCACTCCGCGTTCGTCGTCGCGAAAAAGATGTTTACATGCTTGCCTTGCGCTCACACATGGTTGGAGTTAAGGGTTTGCTCAGATTGCAGTTTTCAGAAAGATGTGTTCACCTGCTTCATGAGTGCTGCTGCCGCCAGAACACTTTTATATTGTAAGTTCTATTATAAACCCATCCGGTGTAATATCACTACTTATGTCACATGCAATAACAGATTTGGTATAGAGGACAACTCTAAACCACTATGTGTGTTCATTACGAAACTGCTTCATCTGTAATTTTATTTATTAATTTATAGTCTTTCTATCCTCCTCTTTTAATGGCCACAGCATTTGGTTTTATTTCGAGTTTCGGTGATATTTTCGATTGTTCTCTGTGTCTGTGGAACCGTTGCATGAGCATTTCCCACCAGGATCGATTAAGTCTTCTGATTCTGATTCTTATTTTTGTGCTTGTAAATGGGATCTAAATTCCTAGTTTAACAGGCGCCTCACTGTCACCCTGCTCTCATTTTCACAGGTAACGCCATTGACAACATGGGAAGCGCGAACCCTCGGCCTGTGGAGGGCACGCCCCTCCCCCCTCCTCGCCCCTCCCCTCACTTCCAACACGACGAGCTGCACATTAACCTGCTACCGAACCTCAACTCGGTGGGTACGACTCGACACACTGCACACGACACCACTGAGCACTCCTGTAAACACACTGTTAAGCTGAACTCAGTGTACTACAGCCCTTTGGGGCAGCTGGTGGTCTGCTGGTTAGGGAGTTGTCCCTGTGATGGTTGTGGGTTTGAATCCCAGGACTGCCAATGGCACCACTGAGGTACTACTGAGGAAGGTAATCCCCACACACTGCTCCCCGGGCGCTGTGTTCCTGGCTGCCCACTGCTTCATTTGGTGAATGGGGTTAATACAGAGAAAGAATTTCATGCTGTGGTGTGTTCACACGCGACAAAAATGGCCACTTTCCTTTATTCCCTTTGCCACTCAACACCATGCAAAACTACTGAACACATGAGGGAGGTCCAGTGTGCTGCACCTGCTGGATGTGACTGATTAACACAGACAATCATTCATTTTGCCCGTTATAGTCAAACTGGGTCTCAGGTCGAGAGGCTTTATGGGTTTTTGTTTATGAAGTGCAGAGAAACATGTCAGTGTTACTGCCTGTGCTAATCAATACAATGCTTCAGATACAGCTGAGGTGAACAACACTAGAGTAAGCCTTTAACAGGCTACAATTCTATTACTGTTGGAATAGTACTTTAGTTCCGACATTGACTATTATAGAGCAGTATTTCCCAACCCTGTTACTGAGGGCCACTCTGTTCTGTACATTTGAGTGTTTTCCATCCTCCCAATTCAGCCACTGTAATACTACTAGTCCTTATATTGACGATTATAGAGCAGCATTTCCCAACCCTAACATTTTGTTTTGCACATTTGAGTGCTTTCAATCACCCAATTCAACCACTATTTAACAAGCCTTGCCTGGATTGAAATGCGTGCTGTAACTAAAATGTGCGGGGCAGGGGGTCTTCAGGACCGAGAGCCAGGGTTATAGAGCGCGCTCGTCAATATCAGCGCCCCAAACCAGTTGGATGCACATAATGAAGACCGTTTACCGAAACAAACCGCATTTGGCTAGGAACAAAAACACAACTGAAAATGTAATCATCCTTAATTGTTCCTGGAACAGAAACATTCATTTGAAATTTCTGTTATCAGTTAATAGCGTTATATTTCATAATGACTTTAATCAGAACCTATAAGTGGACAATAGCCTTTGTGCTTTTTCATGCCCTCACGCCCTTTCTCATGATATAGAGTTGACTTTTGAATCAGGGAATGACCAAACGCTTGCTGTTGATCTTATTTTCATCGTGGCAACCTTCTGTAACTTATCTTTTGTAGGTCAAATCCCATTAGCCTGTGGATATGTTAGTACAAACTGTTAGATAGAATGGTTTTCCAAACCTTTCGTATTAGTTTTACACACAGCCTACGTAAAGGAAAAGAGAGACTGACCTGTTTTTCGTTTTCTTCTAACCAGTTTAGGGATCTTATTCTGGTCAGGCATCACTTCACTCTGAGCAGAACGAGAATGAGTCTTGACTTTTTTAACCCGTTTCTGAACGTTGCTCAAGCAAATACATTACAGAACAGAAAAATGTATATTACTTTACATACAATAAAACTAAATGGCCAAACACACCAGCTAAGATTCCAACTATCTAACCTACAGCTGAACTAAAGGTCAAAGCTAACAGAAATGCATTTTCAAACACTGGCTTCGCTCTCCTAACTGACCCATAATGTGGATGAAGAATTCTAGCAATCTCTCAAAAGTTTGGACACAGCTTCTCATTCAATGTGTTTTCTTTGTTTTTATTATTTTCTACACTGTAGATTAATACTGAAAACATACAAAAGG
>JBBIGB010000034.1:2949208-2965967 GCA_037577075.1 Alestopetersius hilgendorfi
ATGTCCATCTACTGTTGATGTTTTAGGAAAAAGAGGAGTTAATTGAAGAATGGCAACCAGAGCCTCTGGTTCCGCCTGTGTCGAAAGACCACCCATCACTAAATTATGACGTCGTCTCTGGGTGAGATCGACCTTCCTCTTGGTTCTCTCTGGTTATCAGAGCTGCGCAGGGCCATGATTTCTGCATATCAGCACTCTTTGGACAGTATTTGCGTCAACGTGACTGATTGCAGCAGCTCTGTCTTCTCCCAGATGGAAAAATAATTGAAGTGCACCGCATTTCTGCTCTGTTGCTAATGGCAGTGTTTTACTTTTGCAGGCCTCCAAGCCACAAAATCATTGTAAATGGGAAGGAGTGCATTAACTTTGCTTCATTTAACTTCTTGGGCCTGCTTGACAATGAGCGTGTTAAGGTTTGTACTGCTATGAATAGGCATCAGCCTAAGTGCTTTTCCATGCTTCCTAAAATTCTGATCTTATCCAGTGCTGATTGCTGAGTGGTACTCAGATCAGACACGCTTCACTGGCCAGCATCGTAATAGACGTAGCATTTATGATTTTCATGGTGAAATTACATCATTTTGTTGGCAGTGTTTTTTTTTACATAAATTGTCAAAAAACAATGTTTTATATACATTTATGTATTCAAGATGTGGTTTTGTTATCCACTGTTATCTATTGTAATCGTATATTTTGTCTATAGTGTGCAGTTTTCATAGGGCTTCCGAAATCCTGTCATAACAACTAACATAAAGCAGAAAAACTCAGCTCAGCAAGTGTTATGATAACTGACATTACTTGGAATGAGCCATTTTAAATGCTTATGTAGGTATCAAAGTTTACATAGGTTTAGTGGTTATGACAGACTTATGTAGTCGTTATGTAGCCCTCAGTAATCAAAGTTAGTACAAGGTCTCTTGTAGTTTTCATAAATTGGCGTTTAGCCTATTGTAGCAATTCAAATAAGCAATATGTATTTGAATAGTAATGTACGTAGTCATTGCAGCCCTGCAGAGCCTTAGAATAACATATTTTTCATTTTGCAGCAAAAAGCTCTGGGATCTCTAAAGAAGTATGGTGTAGGTACCTGTGGCCCAAGAGGCTTCTATGGAACATTTGGTAGGTGGTAACCTGTTCTCAAATCTTAACCTCTGATGTGGGGATAAAAGATGAAGTGCTCTTTCCTGAAGGTTTGTGATAAAGTCCTAAATGTACTTTTTTCTAGATGTTCACCTGGAGTTAGAGGAGCGCTTGGCTAAGTTCATGAGAACAGAGGAGGCCATTATCTACTCCTATGGCTTTGCCACCATAGCCAGTGCTATTCCTGCATACTCAAAGAGAGGCGACATTGTCTTTGTGTGAGTGCCTGTTGTAAACATCTCTACAAACCCTAGAAGATCTAGTTCTTAGGTTCCATTTTTCTTCTGTATTCTTCTGTAACTTCTGTGCAAAAGACTGTTTAAAGCCATTTATCTGAGCAGTAATGGGCTTTGTGGGATCAAATACACAAGTTAACATTACAATGAATGCAAACAAACACGAAAGCATGATACAGAATATTTGTTTGTAAAAAAGTACTTGAAGTTTTGTGAGCTGGTTCAGTTTCAGATTTATCACCGATGCCCCCTGTCTTTGTGAAACTCCAGCGGCAGCTAACCTGATTTAATCTAATGAATCAGTTGAGCCGACCCAGATATATTTAAGGTATTTGATGAGAACTGCACTGTAATACTGGGTTTCCACAAGGAGAGGACTAGGAATGATTAAGGAAACACACAGATATTCGTAATGCTGTATTCATATTATTTGTATTCACCCTAAAATTGTTTTTTTAAACACATACTGCTCAGCTAAACAGGTTGTAAATGTAATGTATTTATACATTATTTCTCAGACTTTTCCACTGTACTGTGTGTTTCCACTTTGTGTTGTTAGTGATTAATTTCAGTTGCGCTAAACTGTGATGCCAATATCAATGTCTTTATTATTTGTTTGATTTTTAAGGGATGAAGCAGCCTGTTTCTCCATCCAGAAGGGCCTGCAGGCATCCCGCAGTTTCATCAAGTACTTTAAACACAACGACATGGAGGACTTGGAGCGGCTTCTGAAGGAGCAGGAGCTGGAAGACCAGAAGGTGAGAAGCCCAGAACGCTAAAATTTGTACTGGAGTTTGTTTTATGTGATTATTTTCAATTTCATTCAACCATTTATAAAGGCTTGATCCATTAAAATGGTTGCTTTTGTCCATTTTGTTGTCATTTTACCTCAACCAATGTTATGCCATCTGATGTTTGTTGGAATAAGGCTTTTGTAAATATAGGCTGAAGTTGGTTATCATGAAAGGATTATGTGGGTGTTGTGTAGCCGTATGAACACTAGTAAAGGGGTATATTTTTATGACATGAGAATAAGGGTTTAATTGTTCTTTAATGGTTTGTTTGTGTGGTTTTCTTCAGAACCCACGGAAGGCCAGAGTCACAAGACGATTTATTGTTGTAGAGGGGTTGTACATCAACACTTCAGACATCTGTCCTCTCCCAGAACTGGTGAGAAAATGTGTTTACAGATCAGTTTTTGTATGGTCACACTTTTATCTCATGATTAGATTGTAGGTAAAGAGTTTATGTATTGTTTATACCAGTCATCCTTGAACTAATGTGATTTCTGCTTTATTGTCATTTATTTAACAAACCCATGTACATTTTCTGTTGTGTGGTTGCCATCTACAGGTGAAACTGAAGTACAGATATAAAGTGCGCATCTTTTTGGAGGAGAGTATGTCTTTTGGTGTGCTGGGAGAGCATGGACGAGGAGTCACTGAACATTTCGGAGTCAATGTGAGTCACAGTGACCCAGTGCTGCTTGAGCAGGGGTTACTTTTCCTGGTCCTGGAGGCGTACCGCCCTAGAGAACTCAAGACACATCCAGCACACTTTTCTCTAACATTTAGGTGCTACTGGATATCTTTGTTACCTTAATTAGATGAGCCGTGGTAGATCACAAGGATCCTCATCATGAAGCAGAGATAATGTAGGCTATTAGCTTTATACATGGAACATTTCTACTGGGTTTGCATGAAATTGTGTGTTTTTTGTATGTTATATAGATAGATGACATTGACCTTATAAGTGCCAACATGGAGAACGCTGTGGCTTCCATAGGCGGATTCTGCTGTGGAAGATCGTTCGTAATCGATCATCAGGTAAAGTATCACTTCTAACCTTTTTAATGCCGTACGTTTTTTTCCCAGATAAATGATGTGGAATATTTTCACTTTTGAGTAGTGCTTGCACTGACTCAGATCATGAAATTTATCTGAAACATTTAAAGAATGGTCTTTGAATCACGGTTTGTATGATCAAATGTTGTGGGAGTAATTCTTTGCATGTGTGCTTTGAAGTATAGACTGACCTACATGGAGAATTCATCCATTCAGAGTTGAATGCAGTCCATACACTTGGCTGAAGGGACCACTCGATCTGAGTAACTGTTAGACATACTGTTTTGAACGGCGTTTCCTGGCATTGAATTTGAATCATTGCTGGAGTGTGTTGTGCAGGATGCTGTTATCTAGATGTGGTAGAGATGATAAGAGAATATAAGCAGCATATCTCACTGATAGGTTGTGTGTTTTAGCGTCTCTCAGGACAAGGCTACTGTTTCTCAGCCTCTCTTCCACCTATGCTGGCTTCTGCTGCTATTGAGGCCCTCAACATAATGGAGGAGGATCCAGGTATGTATACACACACACACACACACAAATGCAGAGAATACAATCTACCACTCGTTGCTTATACTTCATCTTCATATGCATATGAAAACACCAAAAACCTGTAAGAAGAAGGCAAGTAACAAGTGATGAGTAGATTAATCAGTGTCTTTATTTGAACCCTCAAATGGCCGTGTGTTTTATTATTCTCTATTGAACTGGCCAGACTTCAAACAGAGAAAGAAAGCAAGCAAGAGAGACTGATATCCTCCTGATCTATACCATATGCAGAGGCCCATATGAAAGCTGGACAAAGTATTTTACATTTAACCTTTGAGAAACAACAGGGTTCTTCTAACACAAGGCAGACCTAACGCTGCTGAATAAAAGATGAAATCAGTAAAAGTGCAGCTTATTTGCCTCAAGGCAAATATGACACAATATATGACCATCTATTCATCTAATATCTTTAATGCACTCAGATTAACACATGTGTTTTCACTTTATACTCACAAAATTACCTAATAAAATGACATGTTAAGCATAACCAAATAAAATAACCTTGTTTATGTATTATGATGACATTTGAAGGAATTTCTCCAACCCATTATAATCAAAGTATAATATTATGTCCATGTTATGCAGCACTATATAACAGTTTTTGTTACCCTTTTATGCAAAGAAGATCTACATTGGTATGCAGCAGAATACTAGAACACAGCTAGAAATATATCTAATAACGAGAGTTGATCTGTTTTGACATTTCCATATTTCTTGGTTTGAGTGGAGAAAGCTGATCCTAGTGAAATGAAAACTGGCAAAGCCTGGCAGGAGTTTTCTAGCGCAGTTCTCTCAGCAGTATGTGCCCAGGGGTCTGCAGCTCCTGTCACATCTTTGCAGTGCATACTGATTGTGTGCCAGACTCCTGCTGGCCAAACTAAACTCATTACCTCTTTGTTGGCTAGGCCTCGGCTTTCCTTAGTTCTCAGTCACATAGTTAAAAAAAGGAGAGTTTTGACTCTTAAATGTCTCCCTTTCTTTTTTATACAGACATTTTCACCATCCTGAGGGAGAAGTGCAAGCACGTCCACAAAGCATTGCAAGGGTACGTTTGTAATGTTCCTACTTTCTGGAATTTTTCTCATGAAGGAGAAAGTGTGTGCAGGTCCAAAAGCCAAGTTTCCCAAATCAAAACACAATTCTGTAATGTTATCATACCAAAAGATGTGATGTAGTTAATGGAAACTAAAAGTCTGTTGTTGCTGGAAAGAGTTGGAGTGTGAATCTTGATCTGTAATCAAAATGTAGGTGAGGTACATGTTTCTGAGCATTAGTGATTCAACAGAAAAAAAATAATTGTTGTGACTGGGTGAGGCTGAAACACTTTAGTACTTTGATACAGAATCCACTGGACCTGCTTGTTATCTGCTCTCATTTTCCCCATATTTCTGCCTTTATATATACGAATAATTGTGGTTGCGTGTTCTTGGAAGTTTTGATGTTATGATGCTGTCAGTAATCTGTACATGAATACTGTTATTTGTGTACACCTCTTACTCCTCCAAAACCACTACTGTACACATTACTAACAGCGAGCTATAAATGGGGCAGCTGCTGGCCTAGTGTTTGGGGAATTGCCCCTGTGACCAGAAGGTTGTGGGTTCAAATTGCTGGACTGCTAGTGGCACTACTGAGGTACCCTTGAGCCAGGTGTCGTCCCCACACACTGCTCCCCAGGCACCCCCAGTTGGTGGCAGCTCTGGTTAAATGCAGAGAACAATTTTATGCAGTTCACACTGTGGGATAGTGTGTTCACGTTTGACGAATGGACACATTACACTTAATTGCTTATTTAGGAAATTCTAAGTTAACAGATGTATCAGTTTCCAAGTTTTTTGTTTTGTAGCATTCCAGGGCTCAAAGTAGTTGGGGTGGCTTTGGCCCCGGCACTCCATCTCCAACTGGAGCAGAGCACAGGATCCAGAGAGAGCGATGTCCGGACACTACGAAGCATCATTGACTATGTAAGACACATAATAATAATAGTAAACTAAGATATAGAAAACAAAAATAATGTAGTCAAAAATAATCTGCAGCCTTTACTAGGTTTTCCCTCAATCACATAAATGCTTAACAAGCTTTGAGCAACACAAAAAAGAGATGCTCAGACTCATTCAGGACATGAGTAAGATAGATGAACTGCAAGTCTCATCTCAAATGGCTCTCTGTTCTCCACATATGTAGGAATGTATTTAAGATAAACCTTTATTAGTGGGAAATTTGTTTTGTCATGGCAGAAAGTGGACAGAACACTTTTAAGAGCAGCAAAAATTAAGAAAACAATAGAATAGAATACAATATCAGCAAGAAATACTATATATACTATATATATATTTGCAGGAAGAGATGAGGTTAAGCAAAGTGAACCCATGCGTATTATAACCAGCTATTGTTTGAGAGAGGACTGGAAAGGGTTTATGTTTATGGCATTTAGCAGACGTTCTTATCCAGAGTGCTTAAAAAGTCCATATATGTTCATCATAACTGTAAAGCTATACTTAAATCAACATATGCTTTTAACCGAGTTACTGCTGGCTAAGTTACACCCTCAAACAAACACTGTCCGAAAAAAACAAATCAGAGGTTAATACACAAGTAAGCATAACTGATGAGGGTAAGAGTTTTTTAAGAGCTCCATATCAGCAGATAATCAAGGTTACAGTGTTGATCTTGTTATTGGACATGAAAAGATGGTATGATGATCCTTTTGTACGAATTAAACATGCTTGTCAGACCATCTTTGGGATAATAGTGTTAATTTACCTCTAAGAGAGTTAGTCTAGCCCTAGGATACCCAGTGCACTTTTCCAGGACCCTAAATGTTCTTTACAGTGAAACAAAACCTTGAAGACCTCAGTCAATCCTTGGGACAGCAGTGCTAGAACTTAACCACAGATGATTCTTAAAAGGATGAACTACACTTCAATGTAAAGCCCCACATAACATAGAACAGTGTCTCTCTTTAAATGTTTAAGTGACAGAAAGAAAAATTTCCAAAAAAATGTAATAGAACTTCATTACATGTCTAAAGGTTGAATTACATTGTGTTAGCTGATGTATAATTTATGATCTTGCTGTTTGATGGCAGTGTTTGGACAGACAGGTCGCTCTGGTTCAAGCTCGCTACCTAGACAAAGATGAGCGCTTTCTTCCAGCACCCAGGTGAGCTTTCATATGACTGGCAGCTCTACAATTATGTCTAAAAGCATTGTAACATTTTAAGACATTATATAATACAATTATAAACATATGTTTTCACCTTTTGACTTTGTTTATTGTACCTGAAATGATAAATGTTTTTGCATGAATTCTCCAGCATCCGAGTCGTAGTAACTGTGGAACAGACTGAGGAGGAAATTGAAGAAGCTGCATCCTGTATCCGAGAGGCTGCTCTCTCTATACTGAAGTGATTGCAAATACCTGCAGCAGCGTGATAGACTCTGATTTCAGCACCGTCAGGTCTGTCTACTGCATCCAGCCTTAGACTTTACCCAGTCTAAAGCTTTAGAAGCATTTTATACTGTCAGAAGCAAGACGAAAACACTGAGCAGCTGGGAACATGGCACCTGGTGCCTTAAGCATATCCACTGGACCTGGAGACCTCATCATATCTTCTGTTGTCAGAACTGAATCAATAGATTTACTGCACCTGTTCATGTTTCACTACATTGGTTATTCTCAATTTTACACTGAAATGAATGTAGAACGTTTCATGTTGTTGGCTTCAACAAGATATTTATATTCAAAATGATGCCTTGAATAATGGTTGCAAGTTTTTACTAAGGTATAATACATGCTATGAAATGCAACGTTTTATAAGCAAGGTTACTTTTAGAAGACACTGTATTATTTCCTCTTGTTTTTTTGTCACAAAAGCCATTTCAATTTTTTGAGGAACCCCAGAAACGTCTGTTTTCTTGAAAGGCACATTCATGCAGTTCTAGTATTCCCAGTTTTTTAAGGGAACACATTTAAAACCAAAACAAAATTAAGTTATTTGTACTTGATTTCTTACGCTGCCAGAGACTGTCAACTTGTCTTGATGGCATGATTGCACTTATAAATAAGAATATACTTCACAGTTTCCTTTTGTACTGATTTGTTGTGGTAAACTAATTTGAATAACTTAAAAAAAATGCTTTATCCTATATTACTTTTTGTATACATGGACACAGTTTATTTTGTTGAGACACAGCTTGAGTCATAAACATTTGCTCTTTAAGAACTCATGCTTGTTCTGATCATACACTTGTTTCTCCAAAGATCATGCCTGATGAGACACTGGGCCAGTTTCCTGGATGCAGATTAATCCTAGGCTAGGACTAAATTCTAAAATCAAGGGAGTACGTCTGTAGTCTATGAATAATTTTAATGTGGATCTAAGAAAACCAGCCCTTTCTATGTAATCCTTCAACTGCTGCTAACTGTATGGGGGTTTCTTTGACCAAATAAAATTGTCAATGGTGTGCTGTGTCCAGTTTTCTGTTTTGTATCCATCATGTTGGAAGTTGACCAGTTGAAATATGGGATTCAAGTGCATATGTTTATTATCTATGCATTTGCAAATATTTCAATGTATTTTATATATATATATATGTGTGTGTGTGTGTAGAAAATGTGGTTTTACGTATGGCAAAGTGTTTACTTAACCACTTACAGAGAGAGCTCTCCCAAGTATCATTAAATACTTGGGTTGGCTCTTTTTACTTAGATTAAATTATGGCAATCCAAGCAAAAAATGGGTTGCAGAGCAGAAATCCAGCCTGTGTTCTTCTAACCAGCTCATAAAATATTGGCTACTTTCCATAAAAAGGAAAACTTGATACGTTTTACTGCTTTATTTTTATTATTTTACTGTACTTTATATATATACACAAATATACAGACATACAGTTAAATAGCCAGCGTGGTTTATTTGTGTTCCCATTTGAAAACATCTCAGATTGAACCCCACTATGCAGGTGGCCCCTAGAGGGCGCCTGATCTACAGTCTGTGAAATTCCCAGTCTCTGAGTTTCTCCCGCTTTCCCTCCCTCGGGAGAGATCCATCTCACGTCATGAGCTGCTCTCTGCTCACTTTTCCAGCAGGACAGTCTGGGAGCAGAGAGGAGCGCGGAGGGTTTGTGATCATCTCGAGTTCGTGCGTAATGAGACGCGCCACTGTCCTGGAAAGCAGCCGTCAGGTTCGGATCCGTTCTCTGCACACCTGAGAGCAGCTGCTCACTCACACAGACTTTTCTTTCAGCCACTCTCGGAGAGTTTCTTCCCTTTAGAGAACCCCAACCTACCTGTGTGGATCTCGGATGCCCTGTCCATAGCTTTTACCTGCCGCCGCCCACCTGCCCTACTCACCGCGAGGATGCATATAGCACGGATTACGTGTGGAGGTTTGATTCGTTCATGGAAAACCTTCGTTCCTGCGTTGTGCGTCTTGGCCACCTTGGGGAGCGCAGGTAAGTTTTCTCTTCATACAGCCTGCAAACTGGGAGGAAAGTTAATGTGAGAGAGGGTGATTCATGGATGAAACCGCAGAACTTCGATTAGAGATGCAATCCAGAGCCCTCAGCTAAACCTTTCTCTGGTGCTGTCCTCTGTGTAGAGTTGGTGATGGAGACAAAAGTTGAGGAACTTCGGTGTGGTGAGGTTTAAGTGTGTGTGCTGGCTGATCTTTTTGAGCTTTTCTTGAGAAAAAGTATTGGACATTACAGCAACAGGGACCTTAATGGGTTTGCATTAAAATACATAGACTTTAATATTGAGTTGGACCTCCTTTTCAGCTTCCACTCTACTTGGAAAACTTTCCACAAGATTTTGTAGTGTTTCTGTGCGCGTTCATTCTGTACCGCTTTTATGAGATCAGGCACTGATGTGGGACTAGAAGGCCTGACTCGCAATCTCTATTCTAGTTCATCCCAAAGGTGTTGGATGGGGTTGAGGTCAGGGCTCTGTGCAGGCCAGTCAAGTTCTTTCACATCGAACTCCTCCAGCTTGCTTTGTGCACTGGGACACCGTCGTCCTGGAATAGAAGTGGATATGTCCCAATACTTTTGTCCATGTGGTGTATTAACTTCTGCTTGAGTGTTCTTCAGGGATTTTTCTTCTACAGGACAGGAGCAGAGCATAAGTTAATCAGGTCTGAAAGTGATCTCTCTTGCCTTTGTTGGACTAATTCACTTACCTCCCCATGGAGAGGTTTCCTGTTGAGAGCTTGGGTACTGCCATTTGGTATGAGTTTTAGTGGGGGTTGGAAAGGGGGTCCAAATGAAACCATTCGGCTTCTGACCCTTTTATCACTTTCTCTTGCTTGTCTTGCCCCTGAAAGCGTTGGCAGGTCACAGTGAAATGGCTCACCAGGTTAACAAAGTCCAACAAGGTATACAGTCTGGCACTAAGTCTCCAAACACACCCCTCCACCCCCACAATGTTTTGCCACAGGCTCAAGCTTAGGCTGTTGTGTGCTGGTGGGTTCATCGGCAGATAAATGTGTGAACGGGTCTCTGCCTGATCATTGCTTTGAGTTAAAGGGCCATGGGGGGTGACTTTGTGGCTGACCGCAGGGGGTTTAAATCTTTTTGGTGCCTGCTGCTCACCCCCCATCAGAAAGGTGGAGGCATATTCAAGTAGGCTCATTGACATGCTAATGGCTTCACTTGCTAATAACAGGTCTTGAACCCATAGGCAATTGTCTTGCAGCCAAACAAAGGAGGACTTTTGTGAAAAGGGGGGATTTATTTTTGAGCTGTGAATGTACCATTTTAACATCAAGCCCTCCCCTCACATTAATGGAATGTTCTTTTCACAGATTTTGGGGTTTGTCTGTTTTCTCTGGGTTCCTACTTTATTGCTAGTCAACAGAGGGGGACCAGAGTCTACAGTCTTAAAGATTTTGTCAAGAATGAAGGAAGGAATTAAGATTTGGCCACTTGTTGCTGCTGTTGTCAAACAGGGGAGTGGGTTGTGGAGTGCCTGACCATACCATTCCCATTTCCCAACATGCACAAGGCTAATTCAGCAAGGCGAATTATAACAATAACAGCAAGTCAGAGTGATTGATGTTAGGCTTGCCATTGTGGAGTTCGCATGAACTGTGCTTCCGAACGGGTCCTCCTTGCTAACGCAATGATCAATTTAGTTTAGGAGTTTAATAACAGGCCTGCTGGGGCCTGGAAGGAGCACATCTGGGGGATATTTACAGTACATATGAAATCCCCCCCACTGGTGTTGGAAAAACAGGTTCTGGCTGGCCCAAGGCAGGGCCAACAAGGGCCACTTTGGTCTGATTTATGAAGGAGTAAGTTGTCACACCGCCTTTGGAATGATTGAACAAAGAAGAAAAAAGTGCAGGTTGTCCTTTTTTATGGCGCCTGCCTGCCCCCTTCCCCAGGCCTGCTGTTACTGACTTGTGCACTGAAGCAGACGCAGAAGAACTGGACATGGCTGAAGAGTTAGCCAGAGTTCACTCTGTTAATCCAGTGTTAACCAGGGCAGCAGGGAAATCTTCAAAGTGCCGGATGCCCCCGACCACGGTGGGGGCTTTGCAGTAGAAAGCCATGGAGAGGGCAGTTGATCCTTTAAGACCTTTTGGATACAGTAATTTAGCCATGGGAATGGCCTCATCGATGGATGTGTGTAAAGAATGCCTGTCTGCCTTTATGATATGCATAGACATGATTAATGAAGTCATTAAGGGATTATATATCAAAGTGAGAGCAGCTGGGTCACTGGAACTGACCAGGGAAAGATGGGCATTAAATGTGTCTTTGTTCTTCATCTAAAGCTCATTACAAGCTGGTGACAAACAAGGCAACTTCAGTGAAGCTGATGGGAGCTGAATGGCTTTTACCCCTCTTGAATAATGTGTGTGTGTGTGTGTGTGTGTGTGTGTGTTAGTGCAGCATGATCATCTGCATCTCAAAAATTGTATTAGTTATAAAATATTCATTAGAAAGTACACAATATCTGAGAAACTATTTATAGTAGAGGCAAAAGCACTAAGGTTTCTGTGGTTTCACTGGTTTCTTGGGCCAGGTTTAAGCTTAGTCATGGACTATGTTTTCTTTTGTTTTCCTTTCAGTGTGTTGTCCATGTGTGGGGTTTTTTGGTTGTTTTTTTTTTTTACTTTTTTTGGCCAAAAATGACCATATGCTTTGCGTCACACCTAATTTACTTGCATTTTTTTACCGATGGGTAAATTAATGTATTTAGTAAAATTGTCAGTTGCCTGCATAAGGATGATTTTGTGTAGATTTTTTAGTGGAAGTTGATTAGAAATAGGTTTAGAAATAAGATTTAAGATGTAATATGTAACGTTGCATGTTACCCTTTCCTTTTACCCATATTTGGGGGGATTTAATCATAATACATTGTAATTGTGGTATATTTTTTACACGTGGTATCATTTTCTAGACTCTCTTTAGCTCTTAGAATGCTACTGCTGTGGCTACAAAATTGTTAGATGTCAAGTAGAGGTGGGTCTTAACTCAGCTGAAGGCATTTATGTTCATAATGAAAATAGTGAATTTAAAACAGGCTGTTGTTGCATGTGGATCATTTGGTTTTAGAACTGAGGTTTGGGTTTTGAAACAGTCCATCCTTTTATTTTAAAATATCAAATACAGTTGCATTTTTATCTGATATGAACACTTTGATAGAATCAAATACATTTTCATTTATAGTTAATTTGTATATACTTATATACTTAACAAGTATTTATTTATTTCTTAAAGGCAAGGGGACTTTGTACAATACACACAGAACTCTCAAAGTTGTAATGAACTAACAGCTATATGTGAGTGTATCAGTGTCTGGCTGGAGTACTACAGTAGTATGTGTTGGTCAGTACAGGCTTGCTAATAAAGCTCTTCACACTGTCCCTGCAGAGACGTGAGGAAGAGGAAGGCGTTTCTTGCTTTCCAACCAGTAGGCTTTCAGAAGACTGCAGTTGTGAGAGCTGTGGTCAGTGGTTGTGTATGAAATGGAAATATGTTTTTCTAACGTTATTAAGTCCTGGGACTGAACCAAAGAATCTCTAATCAAAACAAGGCGAAATGTATGCATTTTTATTTCCAAGCATCTGAATGCCAAGGTTGGCACTGTCCTCCGTAAAGTGAGTGTGTCTCGGGAGCATACCTGAGGTTGGTGAAGCAACATCCTGCGCCACGCAGAAGTCCCTGGTGGAAATGAGATCTCAGCGGCACGTCATTAGATAATCTGCCACATGTGGGGAGCGCTGAAAGAAGATTTAATGAAGAGATGAGGCAGGGGAAAGAGTGGTGGGGCAGCTCGGAGGCCGCTTTGTTGCCATGGGGAGGAACTTGGAAGAATATATTACAGGCTTAGGAGAGCAAAGGATGGTGTTTAATATAACTGACTGGCCTTGATTGATCGCTTTGTTTCTTGTGGGAGTTGGGGCCTTGATTGGGATGAGTAAAGCAACATGTCATAGATTTTTCATGTAAGAAGGGACCTGTGCTGTGGGTTTATGAGCGCTTTCCTGGAACTTTGCGGCAGGAATTGACTCTCCACCAAGGTCTAGTCCTCCCTTGTCACTCTGCAGTTTTCTCAAACCATATACATTTGCGTCCGTCACTGGTGTTTATGACGCCTCACATTTTATGTCCAGCATATATTTAACAGAGTGACTGACAGCTGGGATGGAGTGTGCCAAACATGTTCTTGTGTACTGTCTGAGCTGTTTTTTTTTTTTTTTTCCCTTTTTTTTGCCTGTTGTTGGATGGCTTAAGTCTGTGGAATTTCTGCTGACTCTAGCTCTAAGATTTCCTCTGACAGTTTAAGGACCCCAATTCATCCAGACTCCATGTTAAACCCATAAAGTGACATTTTTCCAAGGGCCACCCAGCGCTAGCCCACGAATAAACTCACTAAAACCTTCAGAACAGAGTGGAGCCAGGGATCAACCTGAATCAACAGTGAGCATATTTTAGTATTTTTTGGAGAGTTTTTTCCCCCTCCCCTTATAAACCTCTCAATCTTTACGTTCCGCCTCCAGCAGGAGCGCTTTCAACCGGCCCGAAAGGCTTTTATATGGCTTTCGGATGTGTTTTTCTGACCGAGAACGTTCCATCTGACGCTAAATCAAGCAGGATTAGATGGTTACATGTCGCAGGCCTCTACCATTTATTTCTCGTCTGTCTTTTGGGATGTGCGCTTAGAAATGCTTTAGAACCCAGCTGACTTTAAAAGTGAGTAGCCTGCACTCCCGAGAAGATCTCGCCAGGCAAAATGCGAGATGATCGCAACAGATGTCAGCACCGGCGAACATGCCAGGGTTCTTAAAAGCAATAGTGGAGCTGGTGGGAGTTCTGAGGTTATCATGCTTTTTAACGCTGAATGTGACGACAGCAGAAATGACCCACATCTGTCCGGTTATAATAGCCCTCTGACAGGCAGAATGATACAAAAGTGAGCCGGATAATTTTTTCCCATTCACAAACATTGGATCATCGTGAACTTGTCTAGTACGTGGTCTCTGGAGAGGGCGTGAAAGACCAAAGATAAGCTTTCTTTTGTATTGAACGACTGCAAACAGCGTGTAATTTCAAGAATGGCTGCATTAGATTGATTGTTTTCCATCTGGAAGACCAGTAGCTTAGTGGCCGCCAGGACTGCGTGTAGAGCTGACACAGTAGTTTTTTGACCCAAGGCAGCGGAGCATGTTCAGCACAATATGCTAAAATGAGGGAAATATTAATCTGGTTGCCTTCTGTTGGAAAGTTGGATCCTGTTTCCATTCCTTATGCCATAGTAATTTGAATGTGTTGAGGTATTTTACTTCTTTCCTTCTTTATCTGAAACTTTAATGTAAAGTGACCATTTGTCATATGTAAACACCACACAGCGTGAACAGCGTTCTTAACACAGTGAGGAGCAGTGTGTGGGGATGGTACCTTGCTCAAGAATACCTCAGAGGTGCCACTAGCAGTCCCGGGATTAGAACGCCCGACCTTCTGATCACAGGCCTGGTATGATCAACACTATTAAAGTATTTGCTTTGATTGATCCAAATTGTCCTATGTTTTCTTATGTATATCTTTTTTACAGCTTCTTTCTAGCCACCCTTCCCATATAGGCCGGAGATGTTGTGGACTGGTGCAGCTTCACTCCAGTTCCATCCATTGAATTCCCTCACAGGTTCTCGCTCTGATGCTGATTTCTGGGCGATGACCTTGTCTAGGCAGTGCCAGGTGTTTCCATCAGTGCACACTGGGACGTCCAAACACTTGGATATCTTTTTGTAGCCTTTCCTTATCTTGTGCATGTCTGTAACTTTATCTTGCCTGGATTAGTTCGTTTCAAAACTCCCCTGGAGTCCAACATAATTTCTAATGATTAATTCCAGTACAGCAAGGAATCGCACGTTTGTTTCTCAAACATCATTTTTTGGCCTCATTTTCTCAGCTAATGATGGTGAAATATTTGGCGAGGTGCTTTGCTGGCTTCATATATGGATTTAGCCTATAACTGCGACCTGACCCTTCTTTGTCTTCCATTATTTTGCATTTGGACTTTGACCTTCTGTAAAATTTGGACCTATATGTTGTCATATGTTTACCCCGGAGCATCTCCATATGGCTTAAGGAGCTAATTACAGGATACTTGAATTGCTTGAAGAGTAATAGCAAACAGCCTGCTGGGCAAAAGACCCAGAGAACTTGCTTAAATACAGCGAGAGGTGTTCTGTTGAGGAAACGACCAATTATTACGTCGATGTATTTTCAGACTCTTAAAAATTCGTCTTTAATCCAGTGCTTTGTGACCTGCAAATCAAAAGGTGTGTGGGTGTGAAGGAGTTGGTAATCTTTTCCAAGGCAAGGCGAATGGTAGGCTAAGCTGAAAGTGTGGTTTATGGGTGTAACTCGCAAATGAAAATAAAAGCAAGAATCGGTCCTACTTCAGAAAAAGACTTGAGAAGGAACAAATGTCCACTTGACCCAGATTGTTTAATACATGAAAGAGAAACGTGGGCGCTTGATCGATGACTTTGATGTGAAGATATGCTTTATGAGATCTTTTTGGCAGCTGGTTAATAATTGTAGCAATATGAAAATGGGCGTTACTGCTCACTCACTCAGATACGCTCATGATTTATGTCTTTGGCCCTTGGGTATAGGTTGTAACGTTTTCTTTCCAGGCTTATCTTTATCATGAAATGACGAGGCGAGGACGGTGATGAGTGGCCAGTTTGTATGCCGTTGCATTCTTCGTTTCCCTTCGACCATAAAGAAAATGTGCACAGAGGGTGGGAAAAATGACCGCCATTAAGATAAATCTCAGGAGTCTGTGGACTTGAGCCCGGCTGAGTTCGACAATTTCGCATTTTCATGACAAATTGGCATTTTTATAGCTTGGCTCTTGAAGCCTGTACGGGTAAAAGAGTTCATGAAACCTCTCTGCGCCTCTTCTCAGCAACACCTCTCGCTTGACTTACCCAGATAAAGACGGGGCAGTCTGTGTTAATCTGTGCAATGATATTCATTTACTTGAAAGTAATACATTTTTTTGCATTTGTTTTAAAGTCATTTTATAACCTGTTGTCATAGATTAAGATTCAGCAATAAACACCTTACAAAAGCATACAATTCAGTCTGTTTTTAAATAATTAAAAGACTGCAGAGTTCCCTGTTCTCTGTACACAGTTCCTAGTCACATTTACATGTATTTAAAAAATAAAAAAAGAATCTTGTGTTCAAGAGTGGCACATCTCTCTGAGCATCGGCCTCGTCATGAAGCATCAAAGCATCAACAAAATTGCTAGTGTTCAGAATAGATTCTTAGCAATCCTGTTTTGTAGCAATGAGTTACTTTGTAGCTTGCAAATGATGAAGCCACAGCTCGATAAACAAGCATTGCCTGATGCTACCCCCTACAGGTATGAATAAGTATCAAATAAATGTTATAGTGCTGCCTCCTACAGGTTTGATTTGCACCAAATTATAGGTTTTATATATTCTTTTTTATAAAAGAAAAAAA
>JBBIGB010000034.1:3098639-3113046 GCA_037577075.1 Alestopetersius hilgendorfi
GAGAGAGAGAGAGAGAGAGAGAGAGAGAGAGGGAGAGAGAGAGAGAGAGAGAGAGAGAGAGAGAGAGAGAGAGAGATTCATATGGTTTAACATAATCTTTTAATGTACAGCCTTCACATTTTTTCTATTTGTGCAGCCTCAACATTTAACATTTATTACACCTAGGCATCACTATTTGGCTCACCGATAAAGCACTCTCATCGTTTCATGTACAACTGTGTCCCAAAGAACAGGATTCAGAAAACACAACGCAACTACACTGAATTTTATTCAATTAAATGCAGAAAAGCGCTTTTATCAATTATATCTAGTCTTGATGTATCTTCATGCAGAGAATGAGGAGGATGAGTTGAGCTTAGACAGAACTGACACGGTCTAAAGATAATTCAATTCGGTTTGAATTGCTTTCATTGGGTTCATTGCTGATGTGAATTTAACGTTTAACTGAGTCGAACTGAACTGCCATGGAGTGAACAGACTCCAGTTACATTTGATTCAGTTCAGCTTTGCAAAGCATTTAAATAGACTGAAGTGTAATTGAAGTGAATTCAGTTCGATTCACCGGAATTAAACTGAATCAGGCAAACATTTTTGTGAAATAAATTCGTTCTCCGTCCCTCTCTCTCTCTCTCTCTCTCTCTCTCTCACTCTCTCTCTTTCTTTCTTTCTGTCTGTCTGTCTCTCTCTCTCTTTCTTTCTCTCTGAGTGTGTGCCAGTGTGTGTTTGAACATTAAAAAGGACTCATTTTCATAGGAAGTGGCCCACACAAGCCACATACAGTCAACCCATACAAAATATAAAGCTTGACTTGATGCATCATTTATTCTCATATTGAATTTTAATTGTTATATACCTTCAGTAACCCTCAAAATTTCTTTTAAAGAATTATGCAGTGACAAATTTAGTTTCAGTACTCCACATGCAGGGCTAGATTTTCATATTATTGTCCAGTACTATTTTATTTACGTGTGACATGGCATAAGAAAGAGTGTAAAATGTGAGAATGCTTAAATGGCTTATATCACAGAAAAATTAAATTAAAAAGTGTGATGTAGTAGCAATACTTTTTTAAATTTCAAATATCAAAACATTTTATTCACCTCTCAGTCGACATCGTCTTTACTTGGTAACTAAGCTACAGAAGCAGACCTTTATGCGTATTCTGTCTCCAGCAGTTTAGCTCCACCCACTAACACTGAAGTTAAATGGAGTGTTTTACTCTGAGCTGCTTTTTGAACGAAGCACGATAAACTGCAGACAGTCAGATCATTTACATATATCAGCCCTAAAGGCACAGTGACAGAAACAGCTGTTACATTCTAAGAGATAAATGGTGTAAGAAGGAAAAATCATGTAACAACAAATTATGTTTTTTGCACAGACTTCCGTGGAAATTGAAATACAATGCAATACAGTCTAATAAAATGTTTGATGTTTGAGCCAGAGGTACAAACAAACAATAAAAGGACTATTTATAATGACGTGACATTTTTTTTCTTTCTTCCTTGTTGCTGTGCCACTCAGCTCCTCTTTTAGCTTTGCTTTTATTTTAGCTTTTTTTTCTTCTCCAACAGTCAGGCCTGGTTTTTAAGAACATCGCAGATTTTACTTTACCAGAAACATTTGAATTATCAACTGAAATAATTATTATAGTCAACAGACTATTAAACAGTAACTCATCAGAAGAGCCAATGCTGTAGAAACACTAACCAAAAACAAGAAAATAGATCACACCACTCACAGCAATTCTCAGGTCCCTGCAGGTCCCTGGCTTACAGCTCAGTACAGAATTTATTTCACAGCATTACTCATCGTGTACAAGTCACTTAATGGTTTGGGCCCCGAATACAGATGTGTTTGAAGTATGTAATCCTGGTGGGTCTCTTAGATCTGTAGGAGCTGCTCAGCTAGTGGTGAAACTAAACCTGGTGAAATGGTGTTTATTCACTATGCTGTCCAACCAACTGCCCATCAATATCAGATCTGAACCAACTGTAGCTTTAAAAAGCTGCTAAAAACGCAATATTCTCCTCTGCCTCCTTATAAATAACTGCACATCTATCGCATGTTTAATCATTTTATTCTTGGACTATATGAATAAACTTGACTTGAAAAGCTTTAAATTTAAAATCTAAAATGTCACTTCCATGTTTATGCTTCCATGTTCTTCTTCCATGAACATTTGTGGAGATTGTGGGGAGAGAATTAATTGATTTCTCACGTTTTCTCTTGTATAGGGGCAAGAACTGAACTGGACAGATTTGCCTTAGTTTTTAAGAATTGCTGACACTACCTCACCTAATTTCCAAACACAAAGATTGTTATTTAAAGCAAAATTTTGAAGGAAATGACAAAACATCAGAATAAGAGAAATTATGCAGCATTTACAGAACTTAAATAATTCAAAGAAAACAAAACAAAATGGCATTAATTAACTTCTAGTAGTGATTTGCCATCCGACTGGTCACATTGTGAGAGGAGAGTGTCGATTACAGCAGTGTTTTTATACTTTTCCTCATTAAATAAGATGTGACTCAGGTGATCACTGATCTGAACTTCATACTGCAGAATGAGGTGCTTGTGTTGGAATTTGACAGACACTGACATGAAATGGCTGTCATACACATAGAGATGCTGATTTTAAAATAAATTGCAGTGGTCCAGAGCCGTATTTAGTCATTCGTCACAATGTTTTTAGAGGAATCGTAAAAGCGTTTGCAAATAAAGAATCTCGAATCCCTAAATAGAAGCAGAGAGTGTTATCTATCTATTCTCATCTCTTCTCATCCTGTAGTTTACACCTGTGGCCATGATGTGCCTGCTGTGAAGTCCTGGTGTCGGCTGCATGAGTGAAACACGCGTTCTTTACTTACAGAAACTTGCCGTTGGTGCGCGAATTGGAGTTTAAACGCAGCTCTGAGTCTTCGCGTGTGATCATGCCGTGGAACCATGGCATCTTCTCATGTGCTGTGGTGGCAATCAGCTTCTCCAGCTGAGGCCTCTGACTGATGATGGCCTGCTCCAGCGCAGCACCCTGGACAAAAGACATTTCTAATGCGTTGTGCTCCGAGATTAACACACACTGTAGCGAATGGCAACAAAAAGCACTCGCAGTTTTATTTCATTACTTAGTAAACCCTGATCTGACATCAGCATGGCACTTAAGATATTTAACACATCCCTAAACCTTCTTATTATAAAAAATATAAGCTAATAAAATACAAATAACTTTTGAACTTTTGAAACACCTCCAATCTTACAAGACAAGGACTGACATCATTTTGTTGCATCAGTGTCAGGCAAAGTGATAAAAAATGAGTTATTTCACACATGCTTTCTATAAAAGTTGTAAATACGATTAATTCATTTTTTGTACATTATGTACATTGTTGCAAATTTAGCTAAGAGTAACAGAGTTTTATAGTCATTATACTTTTGTGCAATTCATTTCTGGACAGTAATTCAACATTACAAAAAAGCACAAATATCAATTCAGTTGGTTAAAAAGTTGTAAAAAACAAACAACTCTAAATGATTTATGATTTTTAACTCCTTAAACCACACATTTATTACTCAGTTATTAAGCTTAGGCCTTATTATTCAGCAGCTGTTATGAATTGGTTGGAAACTACTCAGAAACTTATATGTAAAGCATGCAGTTATGAAACAGTGGCAAGTCCATTAAGCGTAAGCACAAACTGACTCTTGTCTGAGAGTGAAAAACTGAAGTTTTCTCATGTTATGTAATTTCTGTGTGTCAGGAGTAGATATGGATGGTCTTAAGGAAGTTACTTAAATAATGGCAGAACTGCAGAGCTGGGGTCTTCCTGAGGGCTTCAGACGTTTTCCCTGACTATGTGCAGAATACCCTGGCGTGTCTAAACCTAAACCCTGTTCACCAGATGCACACATGCTTTTTGGGAGGTGTTTTGTAGAAGTGTTCAAAAACAAGGTGGAGAATATCACGCACAGTTACAATCCCCAAGTGCCCTGTTAGTAGATTACAAACGATGTATACTAAAGCACATGATGTGTGGCATCAAATGTAATTAATGAGTCTGCTGTAGCAGAGTGATGAATGATGAGCTCATCTAACAGTACCAAATGCATTTCTTTACTTAATACATTGCGTCCCCTATAAGTGTATTCAATATAGTGATTAGTGAATAGGGAGTAGTGGTTAGGTGAACATTCTCAGTTCAGTGATACAATACTTTCATATGAACTTTGATAGAACCTTCAAAACACATGCCTAAGCATTGAATAGTGTGTTTTATTTATGCACAGCTTGTGCCAGTATACACATGGTAAGTTGTTATACAGATTGTTTTGCAAATTACTTTACAGAGGCACTAGAAATGAAAATTATATGTATGTATGTATGTATGTATGTATGTATGTATGTATGTATGTATGTATACATACAGTGTTCCCCTGCGAAGTTCCGAGAGTTTCGGAGAGTTTGCGGCCTTGGTTGTTTGTATATATTTTCTTAGAACCTAACTAATAATTGTTCGCAGAAACCCCTGCAAATTTGCAGAAACTGCGAACTATTAGCTCTTTTCCTGCCAATATATAATTTACTGGCTGCTGTGAGGCATCTCAGGCAGCTGCAGTCCCTCATTCCCGCATCATAACAGTTTCCCGTGTGGAGCTACCTCAAGTGTTTCACTGAGTGTTCTCGTAATTTTCATTTTGTTCTTCTTAAAGCCCTGTATTTGCATTACTGTAAAAGAAATTAAATTATTATTGTATTTACCTGCGTATACCAAAGCAAACATGCCTGTATGAATTACAGTACAGTCTATACACGGGGAACATCAGTATTTACATTCTAGCACTGCGGGAGACAGCTGTTCAGTGTACACTGTACAGCAGAAGTCCCCAAAACACAGGCCGCAGACCGGTACCACATGACCCATGGCCCGGTACCGGGCTGCACAGAAAAAAATCCTGTGGATGTTACCCGTGTTCTGTTGTTGGCTCGTTGTTATGAAAATACTGTTAATAAAGCTGCGAGTACACACTGGATTTACATTTATTATTATATTTTAAAGATACTCCATTATTATATTTTTAAAATATCCCCATTTTTATGCGTATCATTTATTTGTATAAATATTTATCTGCCACTCCTTAAAGGCCGGGCCGTGAAAATAGTTTCTGATATTAAATCGGTCCGTGATGAAATAAAGGTTGGGGACCACTGCTGTACAGTATGAATATGAGTTTACCTTTACCCTTTTTGTAAGATCAATGTTTTTTGGGAGTATATTTGGAAGGGATTTTAGGTTTTCACTATATAGCTAGGTTTTTTTTTTGTTTATTTTTTGTTTTTTTTACCACATCACAAATTCGCAGTTTTTCACAATTTTGGGGGTCTACTGTATGTAAAACCTATATATATTTTGCTCTTGGCCTGCATGTGACCACAATCATTTAAGATCGCCACAGTCATTTTCTAGTCATTGTTTTACATTGTTATGTATAAAAGTGAACAGAAGTACGTACAAAACCTAAGATTATTATTGCACTGCTAAGAAAATTATGCTGTAAATACAGCATGAAATGGACTGGAGTCCGATGGCACTGCTGTGGATGCCAGACCCAGCTGGTAAAAAAGGTGTACGGTCACTAACCTGCAGGTTCCAGGTCTGTTTGACATACTGCCGGATGAGCTGCTCCTTCAGGTCCTCAAAGGCCCCCACTTTGGGAACGACGCCATGGGGCCGGTTGCAGGGTTTCTTCAGCAGACAGATTAGCCCGTCTGACTCCTGCGCGTGGAAGTCAATCACGTCCGTTGGATTCCGGTGCGATTTCCCACCCGCGATGGCATAGGTGTTATTCAGATCCCTCTCGATGGTGTAGTGGTAGCACTGGCGGTTGTAGGCCACTGACAGAGCAAAGCCCCCCAGGAAGTTCCTGCTCTGCCGCAGCAGGTAGAGGCCATCACTCATGCCGGCCTGCCTCAGGTAGTCCTCTGCCTCCTCTCGAGTGATGTTGCCATAGAAGAAAGACAAAGTCGGCACCTTATCTGCCATGACTGCTCACCTCTCTTCGAGTGCCCAGAGAAATCCCACTCTTATCACCTGAAAGAGGGAGAGCAGAGATTTCTCTCGTTAGTTTGTAATTGCTGGACTGTCCAACCGGCCAGCCTACAAGAGTCACTGTATCTTACTGACTCCCTGTCTGATGGCCATTGTTAAAACCCCATGAGATACCATTAACAGTTGCCCTCATGCTCTCCTAATGCAAATAATGAGAGAAAGATGAAGAAATACATTCACTGGATAATGTATCTTACACAGAAGTAACACAGAAGCTTTTTGTTTTTCAGCTTCAGTTGGAATTTTTCCTTCACTTTCCTTCCCATTTAGTCTTATGTAACGATTCTTTACTGCTCCAAGTGAGGATACAACCACCAAGAACATGACCTGTGAGAGAACCAGAATTTAAACTGGAATAAAATACTGATGTGTCATTATTTTTAGAATTACAACTTTGCCTTATCCAGTTTCAGTGATCCCTTAGATGTCTACTGTAATTGTAGTATAGCCATTCATTTGATGTATATTTAATAATTATTTAACATAATTAGAGAATTAGATTAATAGTAATAAATTGCAATTGATTTACATTCTCTGCATGAACCACATTAATATAAAACTACGACATTCTTTGTCTCTGGCCATTACTGGTCATTTCTAAGGGTTCACTAATCTAAGTAGACCTCTTTTTAGCCCACACCTTTGATTAAACATTGTGTTTGGTAAATAAAATCATAAAATAGGACAGTCAGGCTTGCTTATGTAGCTTCTGGCACTGAAATACATATTGATATCTCCTGAGTTTTGCACCAGAGAAAACATTTTGCTTTAGTGAAAAAAAGGATGTTTTGATCAGTATATTCACCTGCTTCATTTTCAAGAGTATTCTTAAGCACCGCAACACAGTGTTAGACGTTCCACAACTTCAACACTGCATTATGAAGCTGGAGACCAACCTCTGCCATTACTACTAAAGGAAAGTCTTTGGGGGCTTTCAGACATGGAGTGCCCCTGACGTTCTTTCTTTAACCTTTGGGATTCATTGCTACTAGTCGCAAAGACATTATTTGAACTACATGGCTCAGTTAAAAGAGAAGTAATCTATCCATCTGTGAAGGTAGTGTTGCTATTTTCTAACACTCACAGCAATGCTATATTGAAAAAATAGAGAAGTGAATTGATTCAAAATATATTCCGGCTCTTCATTAATAAAGATTGACTTACTTTTGACACAAACTGTGTTGATGTAATTAATTAATTAACAATATATGCATTTGATTTAATCAAATAAAAAATTCAAAGCAACACCTTTTTAACTTGTTGAATTTTCTAAGACTATATAAACAAAGACCACTTAGCTAGAATGGACAGGTTGCTATGCTCTGTCCCCAGTGGTTACTGTTGCAATACCTGACATGCTGTCAAGCCCATGCTGTTGTCTTCAAACAGTAGCAAACATTTCGCACAAACTGTTGACATGAAGGAGCAAGTTGTAGTGTATTAAGCTACTTTTGCCATCACGCAGTAGTGTAGATACCTGCATTTCTCTCTCTCTTTAGCTTTTATGTAGCTGAGATTCGTTTTTTGAATGAGCAATTTCATAAAGACAAAAACTCAAGACTATCGTAGAGTTGCAGTAAAGCTTCATAAACAAGCAACAATCTCTTGATCTTCCACAAATTAGCTGGAGTTGCAAAGAGAAGCCATTCATACTGTCAATTAAAAATCAAACCTGAATCAGCACCAGTTCAATAAAACTTAGAATTAAAAATCCTAATACCTGTCAAATGCTGAAGATGGTATTGTATTAAAGTGCAGAGCTCTTCTTCTGTACGACACTATGGTCACAGTTCAGTTTTCTGCTACTGCATATATTTCACTCAGTAATAGGTGTGGGTAATGCTTTGGGTGACAGCTGCGTGGCTCATCAGCTGTCGCTCACGCCTTTTTTTTTTACACATTTTTTTTTTGCTTCTTAGCTCATTTTCTTCTCAGTCAAAAAAACATCTAAACAATGAATGGATCCATAAATGTTTTAGCAGGAATTATTTTCTGAATATAAAAAAATAAAGAGAGATTTCATAGCAACAAAATGAAACATCCTCACAGTATGAACACATTTACTGGGAGGTTTGTGAACGAGTTCCTTTTGAGAACTAATGTGTCACGGTGGCTACTCCTTTAACACATCCTCTGTCAATTCTGGGTGCATTTGTAGCCTACGTGTGAAGCATGGTTCCAAAATTAACCAACACGTTCATGGGTCGATCCTTGCAATAATACACTTACAATGAAAAAGAGTTGATTCAGATTCATTTGAATGAGCTGCATAAAATAGGATCACGGATAGATACATTTTCTCTTTCCACAGGAATCCCTAAAAAATGACAATTGTATTTTGACCAAATGCATCACTACAGTCGAGTTGTCAGACAAATAGAACTATGCAAAAGTCTTAAGACACCTGAAAAATATATTTCAGACCTGTTTAGTGAAGCAGTATATGTTGGGAAAGAAAGTGTTAGAACGTATACAAATAATACCGATACAGTAAATAAAGATTTTTATATATGTGTTCATGTAACTATTCCCAGACCTTTCCTCATGGAAGCACAGCACCAGGTTCAGCTCAATCTATTCTTCATTAGATTAAACCAGGAGCTGCTGATGGCATTTTACAAATCCATGCAAAGGCTGAAGGTTAAAACTGGAACCAAACCTGTTCTCCTAACCATTTAAACTTCAATAAAACAAATCTCGATATTATTTCATGCTTTCTTGTTTGTTTGCATTCATGGCCCTAACTGTGCAGATAAATGTTTTTAAATAGTTTGTACAGGAGCTTTTGCACAGTACAATACTTGCTGTGCCAACACAACCTCCATTGTCTTTGAACACACTTCCTAAATTGATTTCTTACAACCTGGGACTTTTTATAGAGTCCTGGAACTGACAAAAGTGATGCATTCACAAAAGACTATTTAACACAGAACATATTAAAAATATTAACTATTGGTAATTCTGTTTGGCATGATATGCAATCAGCTACTTGTATGAAGATGCATATACATGGTACTATACATTTTATACAATGGTTGGAGTTTTTTACAGGCTATAATGATCTAAATCAAGATTGAAGACATTTTATTGCCATCTTAACAATTTGTTAGGAATTGGCCTTTTTTTTGCTGTTTATAGCCAACTATGCCTTTTTATAATACATGCAGCTGTTCAGTGCTCTTGAATTTCTAATGCTTCACTCAGAAGTGTATTTCAGTGTCATTTATAGTGAAGATAATATTGATAATATTGTCATATTGCCCACCCAAGAGTTAAAGATATGCATGACTGAATTGGCAAGTTGAGCACAGAGCTTTTGGATCCAAAAAAATAAATGTTTCTTAGACGGCCACGCCAAGGACACACTGTAACACACACTGTACCGGGAGCACTATGGATCTGACTTTATTTGGAAAGCGAAAAATGATATGGACAGAATTTCTGGATTTGTCTGCTGTTTTTGAGGATGACTGAACATATTTTTGCATATAAGCTGAATGTCAGTGCAGTTAAAAAGTACACATCCTGCTGTCCTTTTCAGACACAATTCAAACACGCTGTGCACCTCAGAGACAGAAACAAAACCTCAGCATTACACTTGTTCTTGAAAGAGACAAAGGCGAGCGCAGGTACAGACGAACATACTGCTGTCACCGCAAAAGGTTCCATACAGAGGGGGCCGGCTGACTGGGCATGAAAGGTCACTGTTCTGGTAACGCATCTCGAACCAAAAAGTAAAAAGGCACCAACACTCTAAAGGATTACTGGTCCAAAGTAAACCAACCAGCCAGTGCTTCTATAGTTTACCATCTATTTTTTGCTATCTAGATGTGAAAACCAATTCACCATTGATACTATGTATGTATTGTTTCATTACGTAGTCCTATCTATAATTTGTTATATAGAACTGTATAGTAATGTAAACCAAAAAAGTCAAATAAAGATAACTCCACAAGTGATACAAGAATATATACAAAATGATGCATTCATTAGAAAGACCTCGTTCTCAGCTTTTGCCGTTCTTATCGAAATTCCACCATTGTTCTCTAATATAGAGTAATAACAATTCGTATTTTTATCAAGATCATATATGTCAAAATATTCTTTTCTGAGCATTGTGTGGATATATACACTACTTAAAAAAACACTTACCTGCATGATTTCTTTAAAAACAGAGCTACTTGTTCTGCCTTTGTCCATTGCAATTTGTTCTATTGTTTGTTCCAAAAGATGTTGGCACAAATTAATATTGTGGCGCACTGTGCATCGTAATAATTTATTGAATGATTGTGATATTATTTGTACGTCATATCGCCTATCCGTACTCTAAGAGTTCTTTGACATAATGGATTTAATGGTAATAGCACCAAAAGGCTAGAGGCAGATGCATAATTTGACTCACTGTATAGTGGATTATAAAGATGGTATAAATATATGAAGCTGAATGTATAAACTAACATACAGCAATGGTGTAAAGAAACGATTCCCAATTCGTTTATCTAGGCACTGTATAATGGTTTGGAAAAATAGTATAAATTCATTAGGCTGAAGGTAAAAACTAACAGCAATGGTAGATAAATAGTTCCCAATGATGAATAAATAGATCCCAATGCAATTATCTTGATTATTTATGAATTCCACTTTTAAACCAAATGAATGGCTATCAACTACTATTATGCAGTTGGTTTGGAACTCATAATAAACTCATAAATACACAAAATAAATATCTTTACTGCTTATGATATCTGACATGAGCCGATTTCATTATACATGTATTTAACACAAATGGCTGTTGAATATATTTCCTCTCAAAAGCTTTGAATGTTTGCTTCAAAGTGAGTAACTAATAAGAGATCAGATATATGCACCACAACACACAGCAGCTACATGCTATGAAGAATAAAGCTTGCATATTTCATAAAAACGCAATTTCACAAGAATCTGCGCTTGTGGCATTGCGAGCTGTTTTATGAGTCTGCATGTGAATTGTCTGTTGGAATCACTCAATGGTTTTCATGAAACTGATACACTGCTGCAAATAAAAAATTAATAACGGATTAGAAACATTTTTTACAATGCATCGCTCTACACAACCACCACAACAGCTAAACAAATCAAACTAAAAATACTGAAAAGACGCATATTTGAAAGAGAATTTGGCCACTTGTGGCCATATCCACTATAGTAAATTAGGAAAGGGCAGACAGGTCAAATCTATCACAAGCCCATATGATCAAACCTCTGCTGCAAGAGTAAAATAAAGCTGTACTAAAGCAAAGTTGACTTTACCTTGCTTGACTTGTGTAACGCTCTTCTACTTCAGGCTGTGGCAGTGCGTGATGGCGACCATGTTGAAGTGCAGACTAGCTAAACAGGATGTGGTATGGCCAAAAATGTGCTGGATAGTTCAAACACTACAGCACCAGCAGGACACCTCGCTCTAAGAGAAGATCTTTAGCGCCGAGGCCTGTCTTCAGTCGGAAGCTAAATGCCGTGCAAAACTCAGTATATGAACTTGTCACAAGTCTAAAAAAGCAACAGCTTTAACTGGAACTCTTGGTGTGCTTCCTCATTTTAAGTTACTTGTAGCTACTTCCTTTGGTGTTTTTCTTTTTCTTTTTTTTTACTTGACTTTCTGACTTCCCCTTTTATCTAAAACAAAGACACATGAGAAACCATACATGGGCCTTGGCATTCAAGTGATATGTTCATATGTAAATTGGACGCACAATTGTGAAGAAGCCGTCACAACATCTACTGACCCGACCTTCATAAATCATACTTCATACTCATGCATTTATTACAGAGTTCCTACAGGACGTATTTGAATATTACGATCCTTACATATTTAATCAAAGAAGCCTCATATTCTACAAAAACCCTTATGCAATACTTTTGGTAGAGAACCTTTACATTGTGTGGTGGCTCTTTTCAATTGTGTCTGGTTAACACAAACTACACACAGAAAAGGCTCTTTAGGAAGTTAAGACGGGCTCTTTTATGGTATTGGTACTAACAAACCCTTTCTTGCACCCTTATGTAGAAGCTGGCTAAAGATCTACAATATCAAACGTAGTGTAAAATCTTTTCTTTTGTTTGTTAAATTTTAGTTTTGTTCAAAGTTTTGTTAAAATAAAAATAAAAGGATTTATTCCACTGTGCATGAAGTACGAATACTCTACAGCAATTATTCCAGATAGCACTGGAAAATATTATGACAATGCAATAATTTAAGGCATGTCAGAATCACAGGACCCACTTTTCTACAGTATGTGTGCAGGCATACAGCTGAAATGAACCATGCGTCGTTTAGTGTTTCATGCTCTTGCAGGAAATTAGAGTGGAGCCCCTATGAGTAAACGATGCGCGTGCAAATCTATGCTATTAGAAAGCTAAGTAAAATGAAACTGAAATCAGATGACCAATGGCTTTTCAGCCAGTGTGTCATATGATGTGTTGGCTGTGTTGGTTTGAGGTTAACTTCAGACAGTTCTTGATGTGACCAAGAAAAAACTACCCAGATTTCTGTCCAGCAGAAAAAATCCTAAAAATTCAGGATGTGTCTTTTGTTGTTTTTTACTTGATACATATATATATATATTACAGTTCTACAGGTCCTGTAAAGTGTTTACTGAGTTCCTACAGGACATATTTGAATATTACGATTCTTAGATATTTAATCAAAGAAGCCTCATATTCTACAAAAAACATATATATATATATATATGTTGCTGAATGTGATGTAACGCTGTGGAGTGTTACGGTAAGTATATCTCTGTGATACGGATCAGTGAGGTGAAACCAGTCGTGATGTTTAGCGATAGTGGCCTGGCTTCATGCACTACACCTGCACAGTGTTTACTTCCCTTCCTACAGAAATCTGTACTTGTGACCACTTAATTTTTTCATAAACTGTAAAAGAAAGCCTGAAAAGGAAAATAACCCAGATGCCACAAAATTTTTAGTTCACTAAATTGCAGCTTAACAATGTTTAGTTTGGCACATCCTTCTTAATACTTCTATTTGAAGTTTACTATAAAGCAAGTTATTAAGCAACCAAATTGACTTAAGATGAATCACTAAATTATTATGAAAGTCGGCTATACTTCTAAAAAGCATCATGTATGTATTTATATATTGTGTTATACATAGTATATTATAGTCCATGTATTCATGCACAGTAGAATGAGCACTTCCACCACCAGAAATAATGAAACAATGACAATAATACTTCTCCTCATCTTCCTTACGGTTATCATTGCTTTGACTATCCTTTTGACTAACTTTTGTCACTGAAAAGTAATTGTGCAAAACAACCACCAATCTAAAACTGAACAGGTGCATGTTTGATTTGTTTGCAGTAAACAGAGCTTGTTCTAAGATGACTAAAGCTCAAGCCATCTCACATTTTGCAATACTGTGACATTTAACTCGGCGCAATCGCTTCAGTTACAACTACTACATCATATGTGGCAACCTTCCAAATGCGTTTTTTCTTTTCATGACTTTACTTTGTGGTAAAACCTGTTTCTTTTTCATCCAGCAGTCTGAGGATATAGGGGTATATTCAACCTATTTTTGGAGACCCCTGCAAGCTCAGCAGAAGCCCCCCACCGGAAATGATTTAACCCTCCAGGTGCACAGAGCATGACTACAGACACACACCCAGATGAGATTAAATAGCTTCAAATGCCTCCAACTCCCTAACGGGGGCAGAAGAGAGCTAAAGCAAAAACAATGATCCAGACAGTGGAGCTTGAAAGTAGAAGTTGCGTTTGTCACATGTTTAAGAGGAATTCCACTGATTTTACAGGTTCTGAAAGATTGAATTCTGCTTTTTTTTGTGTGGGTTCCCATTTTTCTTATCCCCAATTCCACCCGCCAGTTAGGACATGTCTCTTGTAACCAGTTCTTACAAAGTGGTCACATGTCAAACACCAAACACACAATACCACACACACTACCGAACAAAGACCAGCATGTGCAGTGTCAATAATACCTTTACAATACTTACAACTGTAAATCCCTCATCTATGGTATGTTTACCCAGCATTGTCTCTAAAGTATGGTGTTTTCATATTGAGTTTTTTTTCTGCTTTTATTGGATTTATTCTGACTTCATATTTTATTCATATTGTTCTTTTTTTCTGTGTTTCTGTGTGTCAGTCTTTTGGGATCAAAAAGGGTTGTTGAACCTTTTGTAATGTTTTATATGTTTAATTCCAGTGATGGGCAGTAGCGTCGCTACAAGTAGTGACGCTACTAGTTTAACTACATTTCTCAGTAGCGTGTTGGTAGCG
>JBBIGB010000034.1:3133148-3143650 GCA_037577075.1 Alestopetersius hilgendorfi
TTAATACACTCAAGTGCTTTTACAAGAAGCTGAAACTTTTTTCTTTCTTTCCTCAGGTGGTTGGAGGCCATGGAACGTGCAGTTCACCCCATCACTCAGGTATATAATAATATAACGTCATGCAGTAGGGACGCACATCTTTAATACATAACTCCATAATCATTTAAGTACAGAAAAACTGGTGGTAAGAAGCAGAAATAACAGTCTATCAAACACAGCATAACAAGGACATTTAAAGTCAGCATTAAAATACTCAGCGCTATCAGAACACATTAGAAGTCCATTTACACTCCATGGTACATTAACAAAGCCTGATACAGTGTTGGCTGATTGTTTGTAATGATGTAATAGTGCACAAAAAAAGCTGGGCCTTAAAGTAAAAGGAGGCACATAATCAGTTGTGTACCTCTGAACTGAATTTAATGCGCTGTTTGTCCCCACCCATCTGTTGAACATAGTGGTGTATCTGTTCTTTTGGTTGATCTAATAAGATAAGATTAGATAAGATAAGCCTTTATTAGTCTCACAAGTGGGAAATTTCCATTGTGACAGCAAAATGTGGATGGTAAAACAGTAAGAGCAGAAAAAAGTTATAAATATTACATCTCTTCTGATATTTGTGTGACATGCATCTCTTCACATCATATATGACACAGCTGAGCACGTAATAGGCCTCTCTGATGTTGCCAGGGTAACAGTGAGGACTATAAGTGTGTTGCTTTGTGTTGCAGAATCATGTGTGGGTGGACGTAACCCGCCACAACTCGAACCTGCCTCCACTGGCCGTGAAGAACCCTGAATGTCTCGGCCTGCTTCACCTGCTGGACAGAAACAAAGACTCATGGGTTCAACACTACTGCATCTTAAAAGATGGATGCCTCTACTTCTACGCAAGCATTCGATCAACATTTGCAGTTGGTACGCCTCATCTAATCCATCCACATTCAGGGATATCTCAGCCCGATTATACATTTAGAAATATCCAAAGTATGACCAACAAAAGATTCTTAAATACTTTGTCAGTTTGTACGGCATACTCAAGTGAGAACAAATTCACTTACAGCACATGATGCAGAAAATTTCACGCTGTCACCATAAAATTCACACCCAAGTTATAAAAGGCCTGCTTGACAGACTCTCGCTGTTATAAATAAAGGTACTAAGAGAAAGTAAAAGAGCTCTTTGGAGAGGCACCATTTAAAAAAACACTTTTGGTTCACAACTTTTAATACTTCTCCATGCATTTCAAACATATTCCTCTAAGAATGAAAATGATAAGGTTTAATAGCTTATAAAAGCTATACAAGATACCATATGTATGCAATTGATTTAATTGTAAAATTCAAATGTAATCTTGTGTAACTATTAGCATCATCTTTTATGCTGGATATTTTATCCCTGGAATGCAAAATGCCATTCATGTTTCCAAGGCAGTGTGTTTTTGGTTGGTTCTAAACTCATCACTGTCATGTTAAAGGTGACAATGTTCAACATTTAGACTTTAAATACCTAAGAAATGCCTTATGAATTAGCAAAATGTTGTTAACTAATGCTAACTAAGGACTAGGGTTTTAAAGCACAAATCAGAACAAAATTATGCAAAACTGGTGTAAGTCAGGCCTGGTTGCAAGTTTGAACCACATGGGCTAACACTAAAAAAAAACCTTGGTAGTGAAATCTAGTTAGTACTAGATGGTAGCTTAGTTAATGAATTGTCCTTTGTTGAAAGTTTTAAAGTTTGTGTCATCCTTATATTTAAAATGAACGACAACTTAACAGTTTCTGAACACCCAAGTGGATTGACAGAAGAGAAATATAAATGAGAACATGGTACCCTCTATGCCATGTAAAGGTTCTATACGTTTTAAAAATGTGTCCTAGTACTATACACCCAAGCTAAGAACAATTTAGGAGCATTTTCTTGCCCAGGAATACACTTTGCTGGCTGTGGTATGCATCACAGGTTATTGTGTGCTTTCTCTGGTGAATGGCCACAGGTGGGATCTACCTGCATGGATACACGGTGAAGGAACAGCCTCTAGGATCCAAGAGATCCACCATCGAGCTCAAACCCCCATCTGAGGAGTTCAAAGTGTTCCATCTTTGTGCTGAAAATGCCAACGAAAACAAACGGTACCAGACAGTACTTCATCAAAGCGATTAGTCTAGTGACTGGTTATAGACTGTGATCTAGTCTTGGACTAAATGGCAATTCCAGTAGAGAAGAATCCTTTGAATGAATGTTAGTTTTAATAAGAGAAGCTTGATTAGTTTTTGTTAAACATAAATTATTTAAGTTTAATAAATATTTAATTATTGTTGTTGTTGTTATTTTTATTATATTTACATTTTAATATTATTTATAGATAGATAGATAGATAGATAGATAGATAGATAGATAGATAGATAGATAGATAGATAGATAGATAGATAGATAATGATAATAATCAAAGTGACAATTAAAATAAAATTATTATTAAAAATATTATTGTTGTTGTTATCATTGTTGTTGGTATTATTATTATTGTTATTACACAATGTCCTTAAAGAGGTTTTAAGTGTAAATGTACAGTGTACAATGTAATGCTGCACATCACAAACTCACAGTGCTTTTTTGTGCCTCATTCACAGGTGGATTGGATCAATAAAGGTATCTATATCTAAGTGGTTGCCTTTGCATCAGGCAATTCAAGACTACATGAGTCGCCCACCTGAAGCCACCAGGATGTGAGCAGCGAGGTGTTCACCTTGATCTAATTGACCTGATTCAGCGCTTTAGCGCATTACCACCCCATCATGTCATGAATCAGGTGCATTAGAGCAGGATGATATGATACCCCATGGAAAGTGGAAACCATGGAAGTATTCCCAGATAAACCTGGTGGACAGCATGAATAGACTTTTAATTACAGCCACAAACCACTTTTCCTATGAAGGTTTTCAAGTAAAGCAGCACACACTGACACCCAATAAAAGTTTGTGTAAATGTGTTCAGTTGTTTTGTAAAGTAAATTAGGAAATTTTAAAGAAATATCTTTTAAACTGATAAAACTGAATAAAACTGTACTGTAACTGTATATAATTATTCTTCATACATTATGACTAGTTGAAGGACAGGGGAACAATAAGCTATATAGTGAATATGCTCAGTGTAGTTATTGCTGAGTTCTTATGCATGTTTTCTTTTACCTTTTTTAAACCAGTCATTTCATACCATTTTGCTATGTATTTTGGAGAAAAAATGACAGAAAATCTTTTTGTACGTAGTTGCATTTTTTAAATCTACAATAATGCCGCCGTTTAATCTCTGCACTGTAGTGGAAATGGAGCATTCTGTAGTTGGCTATGTCTCCAGTTGTGTAAAAAAACCAGAAGTAACTTTGAATGTCTTTTCATACTCAAGTGATTTATTCAATGCTTTTTATTGTATTGGTTTATACCGGTCTTGATTGTTACAGTTTGATAATGATCTTTGAGTACAACCAGCATTACAGTCATGCGTTTGCATCCTCCTGCCATTTGTTGCTTGTTTTTTCACTCTTTTCCCCACTTAATTAATTTAATTCAGTGGAAGCGTTCTCTGATGGTCTTCTTTTACAGTCCACAACCTGCAATGTACTGGCTCACATCCTGGCCCTGACAATTATTTTGCCAGCCCACCCTGAGAAAAAGACGAAAAACAATTTAGTTGTGTATTTAGCCAAAATCATACTGAAAGTTCAGGCAAAACCTTATACATTAGTCTTACCAGGCAGAGATGCCCTGCTGGTCCACAATGACTTTGGCACATGCAATATCGGCCCCGATGTTATTAGTCATCAGCTCTGTTTGAGAGAACAAGGGTGCAGATAGTTACATGAGCCTTGTCTACAGGACAATTCCAGGCTTTGTCCAGCCAATTCCCACAGAAACTCAGGGATGAAATGATAGAAAGGTTTTAATCTATTACTACACATGTCCTGTCATGAGGCAGTTGTAGTTGCAGAAAGCTTTATAAAACTTCATAATGCTTCATAATGTGTCTCTGCTACAGCTGAAGCGGGATTCTACAGAATAAGGTTACCGCTGCATGAGATTCCACAGCCGTTGTAGCTGGGGAACTGGCCATTAGAACACCACCAGCGATCGTTAATCTGGAAAATGCCATAGTCAGTGGAGCCGTCAGAGTCGTAGTCGATAGCCTGAGTGTTGTAGCTGGACTCCGAGTAGGCCATGCAAACCCCTGCAACAGTTCACAGAATACAGACACGACACAGTTTTTGGATGAAAAAAGAACAGAGCAACCCAACAAATCTTTGTGTTTCAGGAATTGACATGTAGTTCAATGGATTATCAGTCATGTGTCACCCAGTTTGAATCTTCACTTTGTTTTAAGAAGAGCCCAGCTGAGGGCCACGTTTGTGCTGGTAAAGTACACCTTTTCTAGAGCATTCTAGAAAAGCAGCAGGAACCTGCATGGGGGTGGTATGGACCCCCCACCCCCCACCCTTCAAATGTCATTTTCTAAGTGACATTTAATGCAATTTGCAGGGATACACTTAAGTGTATTAGGAAACAATAAAAACATAAATACACCGTAACAGTTCTAGCGTAATCTAGCTAGTCAACAAAAAAGGTTTTTATAACTTTGATTCAGATATTACAGAAACCTCCATGTTCTGCCACACTTTCGAATAAAAGATTCGATATGCATCACATTGGAAACCTCAAATCTGACACACTAAAAACGTGACAGGAATTGCATTTAGAGCCTAATTGAATGAGGCTGTTGGAGCACTTACAGTTTGCCAGACTGACACCTGCATAGCCATCCATTCCAGCTGCTTGCAGCGTACTCGCTAGCTCACATGCGGAATAAACCATGCCATTGGCAACACCTGCCGCCAAAAGGAGAACCAAGAACTTTATCATGGCTGCAGAATATGAATGGATCCTTGGCAGTCTTGTGTGTGCTGTGTGTGTCTCCTACCAGGCAGTTCTGAAATATATACTGTTTGAGAAACTGCTGCAATTGCTAGAATTCTTTGGGAGTGTTCTGTAACCTTCCTCAAAGTTATGTTCTGATTTGATTACTGCATTTTATCACGTTCAGCTGCCTTCAGCGCCTGCTCCTTTATCTGCCCTTGTGGGAGAAACAAATAATTTAATCTTAATTGAAATTGTACAAGAAATTTCTGTTTGCTCTTTAATCTACGACTCGAAAACCACAGCACCTCTGTGATTAACATTTTGAGATAGCAATTTGCCGACTGGCAAGCTGCACGTGTGGTTTTGGTGCAAAGGCTGTGAGGATCAGATAACAGGAGAACACGTATGTGCTGACTTCCTTTCACATGGTTTCAATACCACACCACATATTAATGCTGCTGAAACTGGTGCTCAATGTTTGTTGTTCACATGTTTGAGGCTACATTGCTCAGGTGAGGCCAGCGTGAATGATGCTGAGAAGCTGTCACTTGTTTTTGTCTTCTGAAGATTCAAGTAAATTGTGACTGACCAGCTGCAGATCACACTATCTTACACTGGCTTCCAATCTCTTTTAGGACCAATCTTAACTTACTGGTACTGATTTCTAAAGCATGAAACTGAATCCCACCACAGTGTGTCTCCTACACCTCTGTAGGAGGTCATTATCTAAAATTCTGCTGTGTTCTGATGTGTAGCAGAGGTCAACAAGATATGATGCGTTGAGGAACCTTTTTAATCTTAGTCTTAGTCTAATTCTTTATAATGTGTCACTGCTACAGCTATAGGATGATTCTACAGAAAAAGAGGCTACTGCTGTTTGAGATTCCACAGCAATGATACGAACTTTTACAGCAATTTGTGCTACAGAAGTGCTGTCAGCTCGTACATTTATGAGCCTTTGGCAAGCATGACTCACTTGCCTATTAATCAGTCACCCCTTTTTCACTTTTGGTAGTTACTAACCACTAATCACTGCATACTGGGAAGACCTGCTGTTTAAAGGAGGATCTGATCCAGTCATCTAAGCATCACACTCTGACACTTGTCAAAGTTTCTCAGATCCTTATGCACACTTTTCCTGCCTCCAACACATCAACAGATTGTTAACTTGCTGCCTATACATTTTTTCAGCTTCAATTGATTCCAATACACAACTGCCAATACCTACACAGATTTTGATGTAAGAGCTCTTTTATTTTAATAATATCTTTATTAATGTTGGTATTGAGTTTAAGGTTGCATCTTGTAATAAATAAATCACAACATTAGGCAGCTGGTGGCCTGGTGGTTAAGGTATTGCCCCGCAATCAGAAAGTTTTGGGTTCGACTCCCAACACAGTTAGCGTCATCACCGAGGTACGATTGAGCAAAATACCATTCCCACACACTGCTCCCTGGGCAACCCTTGTAGGTGGCAACCCGCCACTTCACTTGGTGAGACGCAGAGAAAGACTTTCACATTTTCTATGTTGTGTACTGTGCTGTTGTGTGGTTACACGTGACCCACCTTAATTTACTTTACTTTGGAGGCAAAATGTGCATTGAATTTGTATGCATCCCAGATGAATTTATTCATGCCATATAGCTGTGACACTCAAATGTAATATTTGTTATGCATTGGAAATAAACATTTTAATCATCAAAAACATTTATCTATTATCTATTATGTTAAACACAACAATAAGCTTGGCTATTACGTCACCTATCAGTGATTTAAAGTGACTGTATAATTCTGCCCTTTGTTCTGAATGATAATGATTAAAACATAATTTCCAGGTATGGGAACTCGAGGGGGACAGTAGACGTGTCTGAAGACCTGAACTGCACTAGCATAAACAGTGCTACTCATTGAGGCCTGTAGTGAAAGCCTATCCTGTAGAGGGAGCCTATTAGATCTGGTGATCTTTTTCTTTTCATATATGTGGTTCTGTATCAGATACATATCAGATTCATTCCACAATTTGAACAAAGTCATTCCGAGTGCTTTGATTTGAATTGGTAGAGGCTTTATTTGTAACAGTAACAGGACCAAATGGTTGTGATGTCTCCAACATAAACCTTTTATTTACTATTTATAGGTGATGTCTAATGACTCATTATGGTAAAATAGTGGCAAACCTGAAAAAATAGGTTCTACTTTGAAATAGAACTGACTTTAGATTTCCACAACCTTCCCAAAACTATCATAAAACAGTGTCACAGGCATCAGGCGGTTTATTCATTAACATTACCATCTTTCTGTGAGGGAGCATTTAGAGGCATTAAACTCTTCAGGTAGCTGGTTTTTATCACCACCACTGAGAACAGTTCTGACTGTTACCCAAGAAGGCCATTTCACTTTAAACCAGTCTGAATCACTATTTTAACTATGTAGTTATTCAGAAATGTTGGAAATTATTTTCCACTTAAATACTGCTGCAGTAGCAACATTTCTCCAGCAGAGAGCGAAATTGATTTGTAAAAACCCAACAGAACCTTGTGCCAAAACTGGGGAATAGTGATTGTGATGTAGTACATTAGCCATATTAGCCATGTTTGCAGTAGAGAAGTACAATATTGACTTGCACATGGCCATATTTAGAGCAGAGCAATAGCTGTTTTCACAAATAAACCTGATGAACAACATTCTTCAGTTTTACTGTTTTAAAAGAAATTTACAAAACAACCTGCTATGTACACACATTTTAAGTTCAGAGGACACACAGCCTTTCAACTTCTAGTTTATACATTATAGTGCAGAGGCGTCGACAGGCATGGGCATCCTCAGCTACAGCACCGTAGTGTTAGGGTGTTGCTAAGTGTTTATAATGGCATCACAGGCGGTTGTTAGGGTGTAGTTAGCCTGTTGCTGTGGTCAATGTAGTGGTTGCCATGGTGTCCCAGGTGGTTGCTAGGGTGCTAAGCAGTTACTGTAGCATCACAGGTGGTTCCTGTAGGTAACTGTAATGGGTGCTGTGGTGTTGATAGGTGTGTCTTCTAGTTTTTATCCCCCCTGTTTTTGGTACGACTTTTCCATCGCGCTCATTTGAAAGTCTGACAAAAAGAAATAATGTCCAAAATTTTGATCACCAGTGGGATTTGCACATCTTAGTTGAGTGAACATGACTGGCTGGAAAATATTTCAACTACTTATGTATATAATAGCGCATTTCACGCTTTTAGGTGGAGTAAAAATAATAGCAATATTAATAAAAGTTTAGAAGAATATACAATATAGCAATTGCCCTATCTGTCATTCCAATCATCACTGACCCCTCTGCTTTTATAAAGACGCGGTAACTCATAGATCCCTGCTCCACCCAAGCCCTGCCCCTCCCATCAACAAATTAAATGACTCTTCCTGTCGATTCATGAAAACTGTATTGGTTGATAACAAAAGAAACTTTAAGTGACTTTTCAAAAGGTTTATTCATTATTTACAACTTACAATGATGCACAGGTCCTGATTACTACAGTAACACAAAGCTGAATTACAGCCAGTGGTACAATAACGCATCATGCACTCCATTTTAGCACGTTCTTCATTCTTTTCTTTTTTTTACAGCTTGTGTAAAATCTTACATAACATTTATGACAAAAGAAGGAAAGCTAAGACCAACTGAAAACTGTTTGGCATTTCAACATTGTACCAGAACTTGATTATTAAGTAATGATTTGGTCGGTTTAGTGTTGTAACCTCAAAGGGGAATTTAGCTCTCACAGCATCCAACTGCATCATGTCTACACTAATGGCTTTGATTTTTCTAAAACAGTTCATACAGGTTTTCTTTCACAGCTTGCATAAAATATTTCATAACATTTACAGCAAATGAGGTGTTTGCAAAAAGAAAAAAGTTCACATGTGTTCTTGGAGTATGACGAGTGTGTTTTAACATACATCAATATGCTTCAGGAAATGCTTTTGTAAATGCGGTACAACATCTTCATTTAAACTCCACAACCTGCAATGTACCGGCTCACATTCTTCTTCCTACAACGATGTCGCCAACCCACCCTGCAAATAATTCTTTATTTTCAAAAACAAAAACTGGCATGTGGGAGCTCCCACTCTGAGAGCCCTTTTCCCAGAGCTCCTCACTGTTCTCAGAGGTGGAGCCCCTTTCCGGGAGCTTCTCACAGTCCACGGGGACGGAGCCCTCTACAGTAAGCCCCTCACTGTTCTTATGGGCTGAGCCCTCAACTGGGAACTCCTGTGCAGAAAGCCCTTCATTGTTCTTGGGGGCAGAGCCCCCCACCCGGAGCCCCCTACTGTTCCCAGGGGTGGAGCCCCTTACCTGGAACCCCTCATTGTCCCAGTGGGCCAGGCCTCCTCCAGGAAGCCCCTCTACGGTGAGCCCATCACTGTCCAGGTGGGCAAGAACTCCTTCTGGAGGCCCTTCCGCAGGCAGCTCCTTGCTGTCCTTGGAAGCGGAGTCCTCTCCATGCACTACACTGCAGACCTGCGAGACCGCAGTACCCTCCTCCCCAAGAAAAATTCAAGGGAAGACCCCAATCCCTAGTGGGTTTTAAGGCCCTTGGCTTCTAAGCCCTTCCGGTCCCGCTCAGGGTCCTAGTGCCCGAGCCTGACCTGAGTGACGCTTGCTGCCCCAGCAAAGATTTTGGATAAACAATACTTTATAATAAATGCATCTATATCGAAATGGTTACCTTTGCATTGAGTGACTACATGAGTCGTCCACGTAAGGCCACCTGAATGTGAGCAGCAAGATGTTTTCCTTGCTCTGATTCCCCTGATTCAGCTCATATCAAACCCCTCAGGTTATGAATGTGGTGTGTTAGAACAGGGTAATGAAACTGAAACCATGTTGCATCTGCTTCACCTGCAAGTATTCCAAAAGAACACTTGATGGAGAATTTGAATGGACTTTAAAACACAGACTTGTGTAAGTGTCTAAAGGTTTGTAGGCATTAGCCCAGAAATAATTTATTCTGAAATCAAGGCTAATTATTGCCCCCACCCCCCACCCCCAAACAGAGTAACAACCTCTTGGAAAGGCTCCACTCTAGATGTTGAACATTGCTGTAAGACCCTGATCGCATTCAGACAGAGGAGCATTACTGAGATCAGGCACTGATGTTGAATGATTAGTTCTGGATCACAAATGACACTTTAACACATCCCAAAGCTGCCAGGATGGAGTGCCATCACTCCATTACTGCAGACAAGGCAGTTCCAGGTCCATTGAACCATAATCTCCTCTGTCTTTTTAATAGTTTTACTGTTTTCAAAGTAAATTACAAAGCAACTCGCCATACATGCATTTCAACATCTATTTCGAATAAAACAGAGCCAATAGTCCCAGATGTAATTATTTGTCATTATGATCATCATTGACCACTTTGCTTTTATAAACATGTAGCCACACATACCAGCCCCCCCCCCCCACCACCACCACCACCACCACCACTCTTCACATCAAATATGTTTTGGTTGATAACAGCAGAAACTCGTTTACTTGTTTCATTGTTTAATGTTTAATCACAGCAAGCAGTACAATAATGCATTTCCCATCAGCTTTTTGTTGTATGTTTTA
>JBBIGB010000034.1:3157498-3178464 GCA_037577075.1 Alestopetersius hilgendorfi
AGCAAGCACTTTCTTACCGCTGCTGGCATACAGTAGCTTCCTCGAGCAAATCGTGCAGAAACAAGCCCCGGGCTCTCTCAGTTTCTTGCACAAACTGCCAAAAGGCTCGCCATCTTTATCTATTGCTAGGACATCATCCCCAGGCTTCATAAACTTGAACTCCATTTTTTTTTCTCCGACAACGCTAACGTGACATTGACGTATGGGTGTCAATCATACCATGTTGCAAGGACCCGCCCTTCTCTGCTTCTGATAGGCTTGTAACGTTAGTTAAAGCTGCGTTCCTCTCATATCATTGGTATGTGAAATAAATTGGCTCGAAAATATTAAACCGCTTGCGCAGGCTCTAAAATATTATAAATTTTTCCCTCACGGCCGCATGCCGGAGATCCGGCACGGTGCCGGATTACTTTAAGCCCTGTTATTGTCAAAAGAAGAGCACAGAAGAGAAACCTCAGGACAGAAACCTAAACCTGTTTTCAGTTAAACTGGGAGAGGATGTTCATCTCTCCTTGTGGGAATTGTCAAAAATGTGGACGACGTGGGTGTCTTTGAAAACCAATTTGAGAACCACTTACCTAAAGAACCTTTAAAATAGTTTGCTCTTTATGGTAATATACTTTGTAATGGAGATACACATACCTAAAGCAGTTCGCTCTGGAGACTTCTTTGCCAGAGACTGAGTAAATGGACAGGGCAAAATTTTTGCAGGAGTGTAGGTGTTTAAAGGAGCTTTCTTTCCTTGCACAGCTATGGGACACACAATGACATCAATATTTACACAAGAATAAAAGATCAGATATCATTTTGAAAATATCCAGGATTGTGAGCCACAGTTGCCACATCTCCTTTTTTCTGTACCTGGTGAGCACCCAGAAATGTCGAGCAGGGAGTCGTGGGATTTGGCGATTGAGGCGAGGAAGTCGTCGACTTGTTTGAGGGAAAGTGAATTGTGAAGGGTTTCCAGTGGGCAGATGGAGGGAACCATGGAGTATAACTCAAATCCTTAAATGAGAAATATAAAGCACACAGATGAACATTCATAACAGCAGCAGTAAGAGAATTCCCCTGAAGTAAGCATCAGCATTCGGCGCATTCAGGTCACAGCACACAGAGACATGGCGTTCCATTTCCCGAAAGAATGACAAGGAGCAACAGCACCATCAAACATGTGTTTGAGGTGGGCAAAATGGAAGCAGATGGATCACACAAGGTACGGTACAACTCACTAAGAAACTCTGCCTACCACAGAGTCATCAGCCAGGGTGATACTACTGAGTGAAAGAACAATCTACTTACCTTACACACGCCACTTGCAACAAAGTGATGTATTTTATTTGATTCAGATCTATTCATATTGATATTTTGAGTAGAGCACACAACTGTAAACCTACAACAAATCTAAGAAATAACTACATTTTAGATGGAAACAGCTAAAAAAAAGCTCATAACAGTCATCAATAAGCAACTACTAGGCATTTCTCTCACTCTCTGCAGGTACTATTTTACATGAGCACAAGTACAATAGCAGGAAATTCTAATATGCCTCATTGCTGGCAGCAAAGAAATATATCAGCGAATAAATGAGCCCAAAACAGGGAATTCGACTAATACCAAGGAAAAAACGTAATTTAGAATATATATGAAACAACATTAACAATAAAATTTCTGCCAGGATTTTTTTTTGAGCGTTGGACAATTGGAATATTAGCAATACAGATTTGCCTTGTTAAGATGGGTGAGAGAAGCATAAACCAGACCTCAAAGATTCTGCACAAAATCTTATACAGAGCACTCCAATGAGAGTTGGCCCTGTATAGGCTGGTTGGCATTTTTAACAAACACTATGCAATACCAACATGGTGAGGTACAGTAATGATAACTGTGTATAATGATGGTGGATAAACAACAAAAAAACGCAAACCTAATGCTGACAAAATCCAAAGAAATGGCCCCAATTTTTTTCGGACTATAAATTTTAACATAAAAAAACCCCAGAAAGCCCAAACTAGGAATCAATAAAATATTACTATGGTAGCATTAAGACTAGGGATGTATATGGTTACATATATTTTTAGATAGAACACCTAATGATGAATAGATCTCTGATGAATAGATATTTGGTGAACTGCAAGAAAGGAAGAAAAATGATTATTTCTCATGCCAATTAACCTTTTGGCCAGTTGTCTTTGTATTAGACAGAAGTAATTTAGAGGATTAAACAATCAAAATATTCAGTTAGATTCAATGTCAAACTGAAGTATCAACACTGTTCCTTTTGGCATCTGCAGTGGTTAAACGAGTGGTTCAAAACTTGTGCGCATCACTACTGAATAGTAATTGCTAAATTATTAGGTTCTCTGTATTTGCAATACCAGGTCTCAATTCCTGATTGGGGCTTTCAAGTTACAGAAAAAACAGAACAAAAAACCTGTGTTTCAACTGTGTGCTCAAAAATGGAGTACTTTTGACTGTTGGTATGCAATACAGATTTGTTTTAAATTAATTACTGTGATCTTAGTTATGCAGCATTAGCGCATTCTGGAAAATTAATTTGCAAAAAGAAATTCAGTGGCACTTCTGTGCCATCAAAGTGTATTTTGCCCTGAAGTTAACCTATGGCAAAGCTTAAAAACTCGCCTAAAATCCACAGTACATTAAGGACTTTTTTCTGAAGCACACAATGTTACTGTACTATTCCCTACATGGAGAAAACAAATGGAGACTGAGAACATGGTAAAGGTTAAAATTGGGGCTAAAATCCAGAAATAAGGGAGCTGACGTCTACAAAAATCAGAAATCAGAGCCAAAACAAAACATCAAACAACAGTTAAACAGGATAGAAATAGGGAAATTAAATGATAGTTAACACTTACCACAGAACATACTGGGAAACACTGACCCATTTAGAAAAGCAGATTAAAAAAAACAACAGAACAAAACAAAAAAAAAGAATAAAAATGCTACCAGACATCTAGAACTTCATAAAACAGCTACAGTCTCAAAATAATTTAAAGAACTTTTTAAACATGTTACAAATATTTATCAGGAAAATATGCCTAATTTCATACTAAATAATGGCTACTTAAACCTACCTAACAAAATATTTACGTTCATAATTTAACTGTTTACCTTCTGCATAGTTGAGTTTTAAGACCTGAAATTGTGTTACAATATTATACCAGTTACAAGTAATAACTTAGTACATATATGGACAATAAGGGACAAACGTTTATTAAAACAAGTCAATTTGTCCCTCAAAAAGAAACACCCTGACATACATTTGATATGTGATCTATAATGCACATTGTCTACTTCACCATTTCTTTCACCACATTTGATCAACAATTTGTCTTCCCTGCCCAGAGAATCTGAAATAAATGAAATGATGCAAAATTGCATAAATTAAAAACAAAACTGACTAAAATGAATTAAATTCAAGCAATGGAATACTGAGCCTTGCTAAAGTCACTGACGCTGCACAACAAAAAACAACAATCCAAGTTTACATCACCTTCTACCACATTACAGTGATCACTGTTTTAGTCATTTGAATCCTGTTGTTGATGATATGTAGCAGAACTGAGCGAAGGTAATATAGGGTTGAGGAAAAAAAAAAAGCACATGGTCTCTGAAGTGTTGCACGAGCATTTCAGCCATCTCAATGTTCATGGCCGCATTCCATGTGCACTGCCCTGGTTAGTGGGAGGGAACTGAGGGAGGAACTCTAAATAATGGGAGGGGGGGGTGACGGAAAAAAAGGTGTACTGGGAATTAACGAAAGCAAACATACCATTGGTTGGGTGTCGCGCAAATGAGATAGAAAACCTTTTTACAGCAGAACCACGCGTGGCCTCTGAGAAAGAGAAAAACAGGTACCTGAAATGTACAACAGCTAACAGAAAGAGGGGTTAGAAAGGGGTAGAAGAAAGCACCTGTTAGAGGACATGCAGGAGAGAAGGGTAAGGAAAAGAAAGGAGTGCTTCTTTTAGTGAGTTAGAGGTATTGAGATTCTTTCAGGCCAAGTGATGCAAACACAAAATAAAAAAATCCACGACCACTATGGTTATCTGCTTTCCAAAAGGTCAGGATGTGTCCGCATTCTGATTAGGAATACATGATGGAAAAGTACACTGATGTATTCGGTGTTCTTTGAATAGATTCATGAATACAAATTCTCCCCCAAACCGCATAACCACCGCCTAATCCAGCTTTCCATCTCAAACCCTTACAGAGTTCTGCAGACTCAGGTTTACTAATATTTAAGCCTCCTCAAAACCTCCATCCACAGTGCTAGATTTATCTACTTTCACCAAAACACATTCAAGACTGTGGTCCTAAACAAATAAAGCAATCCTGGACAAGCATAACTACACTGCCCGGCCAACGAGTCGCACACAAGCATTTCACCGGACCGCCTTGGCATTATTTTGACAATCTTTGCAGCATTTTCATCTAGAGTTGCATTCATTTTTGCTCGAGATCTTGTATTGTAACGGTTGAACCACTATGTAGAGTCTCTTCCAGCACATTACAAGCACTTTTAATGGGCTAAAGGTCAGGACTCTGTGGCGACCCATTTATGTGTGAAAATGATTGTTCATGCCGCCTGAGCCATTCTTTCACAATTTAAGCCCAAAAAATGTAGGCATTCTAGGAACTGCCTGGAATATGCCCATGATATCAGGGAAATCCACTGATGGGATAAACTGGTCATTTAGTACAGTCAAGTATTCAGCTGACTTTATAGAGCCTTAACCTGACACTAGATCATAACACTGCCTCTAGAGGCTTGTATAGTGGGGACTGTGCATGATGCTTCATGCGTTTCCTTTCAAACCATAAGATAGCCATCCCTTTGGAATTGGGTAAATCTGGACTCTTTGTCCTTTGTTCCAGAGTCCAATCTTTATGCTCCCAAGCAAATTAAAGCCTTGTCCTAAGATTAGTCTCTATAAAAATGTTCTTTCACTATTAAATACAGCCTTGAGTTCTACTGACATTTACTTTACAAATGTTTCTCTGCTAAACTGCCAGCTCTCTACAGTTCTTAATTCAATCCCAGTAATTTCAGCAGTATTCTGTTGAGTTATTGGCTTGATACAGGCTAATAATTAGACCCTTCTGAAACACAGTAACATTTTTCCATGACTGCAGAAATTCCGGCTGAAATTATGGCTGTATAAGAATAAAGAAGCTACTCACATCATCAGCCGAGGCTAAAAGAATTGTTTCCAGCTGAAACACTTTAATCACTACAGGAATTATGAAGTCATAGGCTCATAAGTATTTGCTTATTTAAATCCAAACAGCGATTTTTATCTTGGCCAGGCAGTGTATTCATTGCTATTTCTACATTCATCATCAACCACTACAAAGGTAAAGCCAACCCTTTGACTCCTGGCCTTTCTATATTAGCTGTAATTTGTTGATTCTCAAGGAAATCTCAATACAATCTGTTTGTGATCTTTTAGTGGCATCACCTGTAGCAAAACTATACATAATTATACAATTGGATAGTGTCTCCACAATAACCCTGTAACATTGAACAAATAACAAGAGCTTTCTTGTTCTCTTGCATTATGCTCGTGAGTACAGCAAAAAAAGTTATTTCCTGATTTGCCACACTGATAAAAAAAAACTTTGCTGTATATTTTAGCCTAAGCCAAGTATTGTTACCTAAAAATGTTAAGTGTCTTATTTGTTAGAAGGTTCTGTTATAACATATACTTAAGACTTATACTTGTCAAAATAAAGTCACTGAATGAATTATTGTGCAAACTAATGACAAATGTATTAAGCTTTTTATGTAATATTAAACTGTAAACGTATGCAGTGTTTTTGATCAAAATTACATTTTGTCGTATATGAACATAGCACTATAGTGGTAGTTTTTAAGATATTGGTAATCTAAAAAAAAATAATAAATAAATAAAATAAATAAATAAATAAATAAATAAGCTACCAAAAACAAATAAAAACTTAAAGGAAGCAGTCTGAACTAAACGGAATGTTCTAAAGAGACGTTCAACAACTAAGGCTTTGGACACAACACACACTATTACAGTGTCAGAAAAAAAAGGTGGAGTTCTCAGGATTCCTAAGGAGACGGGATACAGTTTCATCTTTTTTTAATAAGATGTGTGTGCGTGTTTGCACATACCATCTAAGAAGCCAGAAGAGGTCAGCTTTTTACGGTGTGCACGAGCATAATCTTGTAGGTTAGGTGCGCTGGAGGAGCCTCCCAGCACCATGGTGCTAAACAGGCCAGCACAATGAGACCCTGATGGAGTTAGAGAAGATACATACAGCCATCGTGTGTTCCACGAGCCACACCTGGGAATGCATGCAGCATGCATTTCTAGGAGATTCTTGCCACAGAGAGACTTGTGCAGCCTCATTAAAAGCATCCCATAATGACAGTAATGTCATTTGTCATACTGACAACAAGTAACAAGTACAGAAACCTGCCTTTCAGTAGAACACTGTGCTTCTTGTGTTCATTATAGGTTTTCTTCATGCATATAGGGATATACAAATACTACATCTATTAAACATTGTAACATCTAGTGATATTTTACAATAAAAATAATGTCTATTGTAAATGAACAAATGAGCATATGAGGTTTGCTAGTAATGCTAGCAATTACTTGGGAGTTTGAAGTGACACTATACATTCACATTTGAATGTTTGTTAATCTGCATTAGGCAATAAACTGTTTGCCTGTACGAGTAAGTAGTTAAGTCACACTTAACATAAGCACTCCTACAACTGGCAGTTGAACCATGTCAACAGATCTGAAAGCAAAGCTGGTTTACCCGCCACTATATTTAAAAATGTCAACACTGCCTACTCTAAAGTGAATATTCACAAAGGACATTACCACCATGTATGAGAAATTGAGTCAGCACTGTATTAGGTGGTTATGTGGCAAAAATCTTGGTTAAAAGTGTGTTCAGATTATTCCAATTGAGGATATTACTTCAAATTCCACATCACACCTTTAGTTATTGATCACTGGGTGCCAGGAGATAAACAGAGAGAAGCCTGTGCAAAGAAGGCACTCTAAAAATGCTAATAGGAGGCACAAAGCCATCACACAGAGCAAAGAGTTGAAATGGAACGGCACAATATTAGTTCATGTTTTCATTTTATCAGTTTTTAAAAAAAAAAAAAAAATTTTTCAGGAAAACAAAATTGTTTCCCTCATCAAGTTTATAACATTTAAGTACTTCACTGTTTATGTTTCATTCTTCTTTACTTATTTCCGACTTTGAGGAGGAGTCAGCTTACCCATTCCAGTGGTGAGCTTCTGTTCTGGGTGCAGTCTGCCTGGCCTTGTGTGAGTGTTGTTCTCTGAGAGAACCTGGAAGAGCACAAACGCAAACATTAGCCTTGCAATAAAAAGAGTACATGGACAGGAGGAAAAAACAGCCAGAAAATCAAAGTTGACTTCAAACAGTAGGCCTTTTCCAGATAGACAGATGTTAATAAGCAGCACTGATAACATGTTAGTGAAGAAGCCAACAAAGACAACATAAAGACAATGTGGGAAATAAATGGATCATGCAACATCCCCATGGCCACAAAGTCCATTCCACGCGAGACGTCTGACGGCAACAGTACAAAGCACAAGACAAGGCTGAGGTCAGGGATGCAGAAGGGCATGAAGACAGACATGGCAACAGTTTGCAGAGATTCCACAAATCAACACTGCAAGACTTGAATCAAACACTTTCACCTGTGTTGGAAAACAAAGGGAAGAAAAAAAATCTCACAGGCTTTTGTTTTATGTGTTTCTGCTGAAAATGTTAATTTCACAGTTTCTTGCAAAACCAAGGCAAACTTTGGAATGGCTGGATCCTCTCTGATTTGACAGGGGAGACCATGTGGAATCCAGTACAGAATCCCAAGGACTGGAATGGTGACAGCTGGAGGTGGGATGGTGGAAACAGGACATAATGGAGAACTACGGAGCCACCCTTACACCTGCCAGGGCTTACCTGAGGCCCAGAGCAATCTCTGAGCAGAAAAAAGGACCAGGGGTCTATAACTTAACAGTGGTGATAAGTCTAATTATACCAACTACAGCTACGAGTGACTATGGCTTATATTTTGAAGCTACTGAACAAATTCTGGCTTTAGAAATGCCAGTATGCTAGAGTATCAGAACGTCTAGGTTACATTACATAATTTGAACAGGAAAAGTCTATTTGACTATACACAGACATTTAAGATTGTACAGAAAACACTGTAAGATTGTTGTATTTTAAACACAATGAGACCCTTGATTTTGATTCCCACAATATTCATATATACAAAACTCACACCACACTAGTATCATTAATGGGACAGAGACATTAATGCCCTTGTCTGAAGCCTAACCTTCACCCAAACTGTGCGGGGTGAAAAAAAATAACTGTTCATGCTTCACGTAAACTATTGGATGACAATGATATGAAATGTAGGAGCATCAAGCTACATTTCTCCTGGTGGAGGACAGTGATCAATGCGCATTTAAAGAGTGCCAAAGCAGAGATGGATTTCAGCTCTGGAAGAGGCAAGAACCAGGCAACTGGAGGGATCAACATCCACCCAAGACACAGTTTGAAAAACCAATGCCACCAGTCCTAATGCAACCCAGAAGGTAAAACGGTTACTGGACACTTAAATGGAGCAGGTTGCAAAGGACAGCTAATGAGTCAGCAGATGAATGAAAAGAGTTACCAAGATAAATATGGCTAAATGAGGATGTACAGTAGATAAATCACAAAGGTGCTATTCTTTCACAGTGCCTCAAACAGAATGGTTGTTAATTAAGTTGCTCTAGCAGAAAGCAAAAAGGACAGATGCCAATGTAGAAAAGTGCTGAAGAAATTTAAATCCAAGCTTCAGTACCTTAAACAAAGGAATGTTGTGGGTTGGATTAATTAAAGATAGAGAGCACACTGTTTGGGAGTGTCATACTAAAGGCACTGTAAAGGAAATGTGCAGATGCAAAACATGTTACAGCAAAACATGGCAAGGAAAATGCAGAACAGCTCACAAAATAACATACCTTAAAAAGGAATTCAAAAGCAGTACATAAGAGCATGTGGTCCATGAAAACATAAGACTTGTTTTAAGCATTAGCACAAGGCCTAAGACTAAAGACGGAGTCTACACTTCAGCATAAAACAGGGGTGGGTTCTGGAGGCCCAGACTCCTGCAGAGTTAGGCAGTTTCCTGCTCAAACACATCTGACACCAAACATGAGGTCCAGCTTGGCTCCAGCCCTCAGTTCCCCACCCCTGGTATCAGGAGAAACATGATCTGATCTGCAGGCTTGCCATAAAACCTTAAAAATGAACTAGTAATATAACTAAACAAGTCAGTTTTCAGAGGTACACCACACCACACAGAAGTAGGAGGGGGAAAAAAGTTACAAAATGACAAACATGCAACTTGACCCAAAATCCTCCAATGTTAGTTACAGCTCATGACACTGAATGAGTCTTAAAAGTTGGTCATTGGATGAAACAAACCAACCTCCCTTTGTCTTGAATTCCTCTTTACATGGAATGTAAAAAGTAAAAATCAAACAAAAATGATAAATAAAAAAAAGTACTCTCTTTTGATTGATCTGCTGATTAGGTGTCCTTGCTGACTGCTGTCAGGTTTCTTGGGTGCGCATGAACAAGGAGTTAGCGATTGTGAAGAATGAATTAAATTTGTAAAAACCTGTTGCCATGAGCCAAAAATACTGGATGTGAAAGCCAGTGATTTGGGGGAGACAGGGGAGGAAGTTATTTGGTCCCCTGATCTGCGTCTTCGACGCCCAGTACCAACACCACAGGTGTAATGTATCCAGGTACCAATTGACTCAGGGCTAGACACACTCAGGGGGCTTTCTTCCTGGAAGTGAGAGAGGGGGCAGAAACAGCACAGTCATGCAACATTAACAACAGTCCAGCTACGTGTCCCATCAACATTCACAAGGTAGCCCCTTTGTTCAAGGAGGAAAAACACAAAAAACGTATTTGTGGTCATACTTTGCCCGCAGAGGTCTTGATAAAGTCTGTCTGCAAAGGGGACTAAAGAAGACAACAAAATAAACAAAACCGCATTTTGGCAATTAATTGCGAGATTTCCAAAAAACACATTTGCCTTTTTGGTGACACTTTCCCTCTGTATCAGCTTACATTAATCAGGCCGATCGGCCATCTGTTTATTTCTATTCTTAAACCAAAGCTTAAGTCACAGCTCAGACATAAAAAAAACTGAACTAGGTTTTAAAAAGTAACGCTTAAACCCTGAACCTAAAACATAAATCGCAGATAATATAGCTAAAATGGACACAATCAAGACATACAGGAAGAAATATGAAACAGAATTTATAATTTGTCTGTAATTCAGCAAGTTTAAAATAAATGGTGTACTTATTAATAATGTATTGCACTTGCCAACGTTATTCAATTTCCATTTCTAGCTTAAACATATTTATGACTGTCATCTGATTCTAGACCAAAACTCAGCCAACTGTCAAAAGGAAAAGGTTCTTTGTAGTTAAGATCTTTGTTGTAGAGCATGCATGCTGGGGTCTGGTGAAATGACTGTTTAGTGTATTACTGCGGTAGAAAACTGCTTAACTTCACACAACACCAAAAATAAAAAAGGAACAATCAGTCAGCTGTACAGAAAAAGCCAACCAAAATAGTTTTTGGAAGAAAAAAGCATCACAGTTTTGCAAAACTGGTGCAGGAAATATGATGACTGCAACACTTTAAAACTGCTAGACTAGCCATACTTAACAGAGTTTTAAGCAGCAGAATGGTCACATTTGCATACTGGCATATTTGCAATTAAGAGCAAAAAGTCTTAAACACAGCAAATAAAATGTGCAGTATTTGAAATACAGCTGTTCAGACAGTTTGTGAAATTCTATCAACACAAATATATTTGTACTAAACATTAACAAAGGTGATTTAAAACATATGCATTTTATCAGTAAATTAATTAATTGAGTGTTTGCACTCATTAATATTATACACTCATACTGGAGGCATATATGTGAAGGCAATTAACTTCAAAAACCACATACTTTGGCAGAAAACAGTATAAAGTTTTACAAATAATGTACAATCATTCAAGTCAGAGATCAAATTGTATATTCCCTGTTTAAAGATCAAACATTTTGTTCCGTTCTTGCAGCATAAAAACAACCGACATCAAAACTGAGCTAGATGCCACTTACTTCTACAGAGCCGATCTTCTTAGAGCGAGGAAGTGGAGACTTCCTGTGAATGTAGATGGGGTCAGACACCATCGGTCGAAACATCACAAGGGCTCTGTCTGGCTCGTCCCGCTTCAAACTGCTGGACTCCTCGTCACTGTCATTCTGTGACTTTTTCTTGGAGCCTTCATTCTGAAAGAAAGTGGACATTAAATTACTACATATTTCAACATTTGTCTTTTCTCCCCAGTTACCAAACAGGTACTGAAGAAGCTTTTTCAGACCACAGGAATTACAACTGTACTGTTGTACTTCATGTGATCACTTATGTACGTCGCTCTGAATAAGAGCGCCTCCTAAAGGTCATAAACGTAAGCGTATTTGATTCAGGGTCACTATCATTTATATTCGTAATCCAGTTACAATTGTTTTGGTAAAGACTAAAAACAAAGAGCATGGAATATTTACATTGTATTTATAAATATATATAACCCCCCACCCCCAGTTTTCCGCAGATCAGGAGTCGCGGATTAAGTCACATGAGGACTTTTTTTGAGAACTCAGTTTTATGCGGAAATCCCCACAATAACGCAGAAACAAATATCCACAGTCTTTTTTTTGCTATTTTGTGGCTATATATATATATATATATATATATTTTTTTTTTGTTTGTTTTTTTTTTTTCTGGATGTTTTCACTCAAAGGGACCCGTTCTCCTCTCCGCAGTGTCCCACAACCTTCCGAGTTGCAAATCTCGTCAGGGAATTTTAATTAAAAGAGGCGAATAAGGGTTTACCTTTACAGTGTAATGCATTAAACTGAGTTTAGAATGACGGTGTTCTGGGAGCACACTTAGGGGTATATTTAGGGTTTACACTATATATATTTTTTTTAAAAAGAAGGCATTTTTAAGCTTTTTTACTCAGGAGCTCTTGGAACATAACATCTGCGAAAAGCGGGGGATTACTGTATAACTTAATTGAGAACAAGAGACTCTGTACAGTAAAAGGGGGTGGATGGAGAGTGGAAAGACAGGTAGAAGGAGTGCGAGGGACCAAGGGAGAGTGAGAGAGGGGGCGAGAGTGAGAAACCTCTCTGGATGCTGGTCTGTAGCCAAATCCGGATGGCAGGTTTTTGTCTTCCTCGCAGCCTTTCGCTCCTGGGCTAAAATGCAGCTCCACATGAAAGCGTTCCTCTGATGAGGGGTCCTAAAACCATGCAGACACTGTTAGTCCAAATGTACCTGAATTACCTAATCCATCAACCAAATACCAACCTACACGGGCCATTAGCCTGATGTCACCACCCAGGAACAGATGGACTGTTACCTTGTTAGGGTCCTCATAGAGCATGATCACAATCTGAGTCATGTAGTTCAGCTCACTGACAACTTTGAGGTAGTCCATGGCCCTTTTCCACTGCTCATCTTTGGTCTCCTAGAGAGTGACGAAAGCAGCCTAATGAGAACAGTTACCAGAGTTTTTCAGACTAAACAAAATGTAAAACAAAGGCCAAAAACGCCTACTTCATTTTAGTAGTCTTACACCTACTAAAGAGAATTATTTTTGAGGGTCGACAATTTAAGATGACCTACGTCACAGAGGGCTCCATAGCGCAAGATTGAGAGGAGAGAGTGAACATGACTCTCGCTGGTGAAGTACAGCCTTGTGCGCACATGACGCTCTGGAGACATGACACCTCGGGAATACCTGAAAACAGAGACATGACAGGAGCAAACTTTATTCTAAGTGACATAAATTCACAACCAAATGATCAGCAATCAATCAATGATTTAACTTTCTCAGTGCAGATGTTCATGTTTAGGCAGTATACTCTTCCTCTAGGAGGTAAACATTCCTTCAAAGACGAATGTAGGACAGACAGGCATCTGCCAGGGGCTTACACTGGGTGAAGCTTGTTGACAGTGTCATCATCCTGTGTCCTCTGGAGGTCTGAGCGGATCTTGCGAATGAGAGGTGTACAGTACCCTTTGGCAATGTCTAGCTTCTCAGCTTGAGAAATACCATATTCCTGTTAAGAAAAATTAAAAATGACATTCAATAGTACTAGCGTACATGATAGACAGCTATCTACTAGATATCTAACTTCATTGCTTTGAAGCCCCATCAGATAGAAGAACTGTTACCTATGTCTAGATAGCTTACACTATACAATCACTGATTTTAAGGTAAGGCTAATTAACAAAAATCTCACTTGTGGAATGACAATGTCGGCCAGGGCCTTGGAAAGGCGGTAGATCTCCATGGTGTTGTCCAGCTTGAGTGAGCTGTTGTGTTGTACGTCATACTTGATGCAGTCGTAGATGTCTGGGATTTTGCTGATGTTGTAGCGGCCGTTCTTCATCTTAAAGTCTTTCTCCAGTTTGGACCAGCGGCGCAGCATCAACTCCAGAGTCTCACTGTGGTACAATTGAATGTCTGAGAATGAGAAAAAGAAAAAGACAAAGAACCTTAGTACAAAGTGAACTACGATTACCTTGTGTGTATAAACAGTTGTTTAGATCCCATACCTGCTGATTTGGGGTCTTCCATCCTCTGTCTAATCTGTAGGGTCAAGTTCTGGATTAGGGAATACACCTTATCACACGTCGTCACTGGATTCTTGATCATCTGCATTGACTTCACCAGGGATGTGCTCGTTGTGGGGGCCAGCTATCCGCAAAAAAAAACGTAGAAATTTTTTTTTCCCAGCATGATGTATATAATTAACTGATTCTGTAATTAACTGGAATGGGTAAAAGGAGATATTTTAAAATATGCAATTCATCAAGGACCGCATTCAAAGCTTTGAATTTGAAAATGCAACCCTCAAAACTTCCTTCTTCAAACACCAAAGAATTTCATAATTTATTCAAAGACATCTTTTAAAAGGCACCGCCAGGGTGTTATTTAAGAACCCCTTGAGCTTTGAATTACTCTGAATAAAAAAACCCTTAATGAATGGTTAAAAAGCTTTTTGAAATGTGGTATCAATTACCTTCTCATAATCGTCTGAAGAGAACTCTCGGTCCTTTTGCAGGATCTCATGGAGCCGAGCTTTGACTTTCTGCTGGCAACTATTGAGAGAGTCGCTGTCGCTGTCCAGCAGGCCATTCATGTTGGCACTCTTCACCATCTGCACTAGGATAGGGGTCAGCTCACCCTCCAGCGCCAGAAGACCCTGCAGACATGGGTAATTTAATGCATATATGCATATAATAAACAATGATAATAAATACAAATGTTTGTCACAAAATACAACAAATTCTGTGAATGCAATGCATGGAAACGAATGCTTAACCTAGTCTTGCATCTGCACATAGAATCGCCTCCTGACTGCACTATCCTAGTTCCCAAGGCTTCAGAGTAAAGTGAAAGAGGGGTCAGCAAGCTTTGGCCAAAAGAGAAAGTGCAGTCCAGCTCTGGCTCAAGAAGTGGAATAACATAGATTGTCAGAGCTTGCTATGATTGCATGACAGCTGAGAGGACGTTACTGTTTTGGCAAAAAATTATTTTAGCACATGCTTGGGGCCTCAGTCTGACTGCTGTCATTGTTAAAGAAATGCTTTTAATGTTTTTTTGCAATCTGGCAGCAATTTTTTGTCTGGTTTTCAGAGACAGAAAAAACTACGCAAAACTTGTCACCACTAGCTACTCAGACTTTAGTAAACTGAAAGAAAAAGCTCCCTCCTCTTGCTTATGCCTTTTTAGCAAACTAGTTCATTGCTGCAATGTTAAATCTGTGTTGGGTATTAACATTTAATCTCCTAAAGATCTTATCATAAAATAATGAAAATAACAGTGATCACAAAAACAAACAAATTTTAAATGCATTTACTTGAATAAGTTAAATAATTTATTTGATTATTTCACTTATTCATCATATTTACAGCACAATGTTAATTTCCATTAGCAGTTCTATGAGATTTCCAGTGTTATGTTGGTGTCAAGCTGGCAAGTACAGACAGTTTGATGACTTATGTCACTTTGTATGTTGTGGTTTTACACACTTCATCAGAGATTTTAACTTACAGTCTGGCTGAATATAGTCCAGACCTTCTTAAATATCGACTAGACAACAACGTTGTATTACTCAAGCATTTAATACTTTTTTTAGACTGCAATCGTGCTTCAAGGATACATGTATGTAAATGTATTGAAAAAAGTACCACCTCCCACCCAGCTGGTACACGAGTTTCATAAATCAAAACAGCTATTTTTATTTATGGATTTGTCCTGTTTTCACAAACGAAAACAATATTTGAAAACCAATTTTAAACTGTGTTCAGACTCCTGGGTACACATTAAGAGGGACTGTGATTCAGTAACAAGAACTGCAGATCATTAGTTAACTCCACCTTGGCAAAGGCAGCCGCAGTCATTTGAACTCGCCCCTCATCAGAAGCGTAGATTTTCAGGTCATGCCGATATGTGCTGTGTAGACGCAACAAGCCACACCCAGGGAAGCCTGCATAGTCACCTGTGATAGACATTTTGACAAAATTACAACAAACCAAGATGATTCTCTAAAGCAGCAAGGACAACTGAGGAAAATACAGACTATTGTTTCCAGGTCTATAGTTTTGTGCAGAAACAGGTGTACTCCATTCGGCTTTAAGAATAAACAATTTTATTATTATTACTTTCTACAATATTTATGCTGCATGAACGAAATAATACTTTCATTTAATAATAATAAAAAAGGATTTGATTATTTAAATATATTTGGTGGTCCATGTTTTAACCAGCTGTGTAGGCTTGTGACTTGTCAGTGCTTCAGGAACAATGATCAGGACTGAAAACTGCCATGCAAATTCCCCTTATTCATTAGACCCTGCTTGGTCAGCTGCACCTGGAGCAGCAAGTTATACACAACTTTTTAGCAGTTATACACATATGTCCATATCATTTATAACTTAGCTAGAATATATATATATTTATATCTATACATCTGTACATTTACTTTATACATTGTACACACACACACAAAAACACATGTATGACCAAAAAAAAATGCTTAGTGAGATTCAGGCTCCTCATGTGAGTGTACCTTGTCCTCCTGGGTACATGCACCTGAATGCTCGACCCAGCTCCTCTGCCTGAACTCTGCCTGCTGGAGTCAGCTCCCCACCCCACTTCAGTACCAGCAACAGGGACGGGTCATCCCTACGCACATCTGAAAGCACACATAAAACCACATTTGCATAGCATGTGGTAACAATCAGGTCAACTACAGATACATGCAAACTGGGATCAACAACAATTTTTTCTATAAATAAACTACACAAAAATGCCAAACTAAAGTTGTTATACCTCAAAAGAGGTAATTACCTTCTTCTTCACTTGATGTTTTTGGACAACCATGGGGGAGATACGTTAGCTGTACCTTGCGATTGATACCTGAAAAATGCCCATACCTGAAACAAGACATGAGAAAATTTGAGTACTGTTTACAAAATAATAATAGTTTGATACAAATATTAAAAAATAACTACACTTACATCTCTAGGACGGTTTTGAGCTGTTCAAGTTTGGCTTTGCTTTCTTCGATTTCTGTGTCATTATTCTGCCCAAGTTCAACCAACAGTTGTCTGGCAATGTCTAAAACTTCCTACATAAATATAAAAGAAATCAAAAGTTTTCTTTCATCAATAAAGGAACACATATCTAAGTAATAATGGATTATCCAGCTGAAATGTATTTTTACCTGAAGTTGCTTTGGCTTTTTTAGTTTCAGTTTTCCACTTTTGTAGCCTTCATATTTCTCAAAGAGGTCAAAAAATCTGAAAGAGATTATGAGTGTGAATGTTCCATTTAATTTCACAGTAAAAACTGCAAAAGAGATTTTCCCACAGTCTTTTGTATTACTGACAGAGCCATTTCCACTATCTGAGCTCTATGGTAAATAGCAGTGCTAGCAATAGCTCTATGTTGGCTGCAAGCAGATTGCACAGGGTGACTAAATATGGCAATACACAAGGAAAAACCAGCACCTCTGATGTCGAACCTCCATTTTCATCTTCTGCTTGGGGGTTCTATCCCCATGTCGAATCACTGCAATAACGCATCTCAGCTCCATCCTAACAAAATTTCACAGAGCAGTGAGAAAGAGGCGGTGAATGCTCTGAAACAAGTCCCAATCTTGTTCAGTGCATTCTTGTAGCATTGGTTTTGAAAGTCACTATAATGAATGATCGTACAGTATACTAATACATAAATGAAGAACATACATTGTCCCTGAAGTGGTGGGGACTATCGGGATATCCTCGGCCTCTAAAGGAATAGACCATGGAATCTGAAACTGAGGAGCCAGTTCTCTCATGACAATATTCCTGAGGAGAAAAAAGGAACATTACAAATCCTCGCGTCCACACAAATATCATCACAGTTTAATCCTGTGCAGGTAAAATGAGGTAACGTGAGATTAACACTGTATAATATCATCCAGCTATTCTCTGTGTGAGCGGATTGCAGTGGCGTCCCACAGATGTCGGGGCTAAACTAGTTTTTAAAGAATAAAATGGTTAGAACTGGCCAGAAGCATCTTTTCATTTGATTTAACTATACCCATGCTTATGAATGCCTCATATCTGACACTATAATTATACATTAGCTCTTTAGATTTAAAACACAGCATAATCAAGGATCACAGCCATCCAAGCACAACAGCTGACAATACAGGAGTCTGACTGCTCAGACTACAAGACTAAAAAATAGTATTTACCATCAAGCCATTCATCACCTGAACTACAACACTTGAACACACACACCACACTTCACTGGATGTACACACAAACCGTCCTCTACAAAACAGCCTCACATGCACTTTAAGATACACTTTTTAAAATTCTACAATCTCAAATTATTGCTTGTTATTCGTATTATATTCCTGAGGGACTTGTGTTCTGCTCATCAAACACATTTCATTGCAATGTTCCACTCTGTGTGCAATGTTCCACTCTGCACTTGCATATGACAAAGTTGAAACATAACACACACAATTTGAGGTAAATGATATTATAAATGAGAAAGAACTCTGGATTCTATACAGAGCTCAGTGGTAATAACCACCCAAGACCAGCTTAAATAGATCTTGTAGTTTTGCAAGACTGACAGCTTATATTTAAACAAAACATAATTATAGCTTCCCAAGGAGCAATTAGGTCATGAGCACATAGAGAAAGGGAAAGCAGGGGTCTCTTTCCCACGTGCTCTGTGATGGATAATTCAGTCAAGCTCCATGATTACATGAATATGTGAGCAGAAGCATCCCCCACTGAGGTGCTGCTGTTATGTGACCTTGAGAGCCCTTCCATTCCTGGGAATCATCTTCAACTAGCTGGAAATGGGGGACAATTTCCAAGCCATTATATGCACAACTAAAAGCAAAATCTTTCCTTACCCTAGTATTTTTGCACAGTCATCATAATACTTCATGGAGTTCTTCACAAAGCTGAAACCATTCACATCACAGACGTACGACTGGCCATTAGCACGGAGCAGATCAAACCCACATACAGTTTGCTGTCAGTAAAGAAAGCAGAGCAATAATAAAGTGAGAACTTCATTGTTTAAACAGTATGTCAAAACATTTGTTAATGGGGGCAAAAACTCAAGGTCTCGTCCCTGGAATTCAGCAGAAATAGAGCATACAAATAGGATAGATGTTTCCCATTGTGGTGCAATGCTGAGTGCTTAACGTGGTAAACTGTAATTTAACTGTCACCATGTAAAGGCAGCAAAGATACCTTTCATCACAGTTATTCACTGCTGTGACACAGCTGTTCTACTAAATAAACACTGAAATAGACTAATCCAACAGGGCCATGAATCACTCAGCATCCATGCACTGCTAAGTGCTGGCTTTGATTAACCCCAGCTCGATAATGACCCAACGGCAAACTTAAACATTTTTCAAATGGGTACAACTGCTTTGAGGTCAGTCGTTTTCCCTCCACTTACTTTAAAGGCCAGGCAGACTTTCCAGGCTATAAGCTTCTCTCTGGCATTGAGGATAACAGGGTAGCGGACCTCTTTTCCTTCACTGTCTCGTTCTACTTTTCCATCCAAAGCAGGGGACTTGCGAGCCTCAGCGTGAGCGTAGTCTGGGCCAACTGTGTACACCTGAGATTTATTCACACTTGTATAAATTCACACATACATCAGAGCATGAAGATAAAATCAGAGGAGAAATGCTGTGCAATAATGAAACAAGAAATGCGTGTGAGACCATGTGTGGCCCTGAATTTAGCTCCTTGAGAAAAAAAACCAAGTAGGAACATTTTGCTGGTCCTCACAAAGAAAAATGCTCTAGTCACTACAAATGCACTTTTAAAAAAATAAATAAATAAACTACAAAAGTTTGAAGATGTCATTTTGTGTATTGACCTTAAGGTTGGGCTCAAGGTTAAGGTGTAGTACAGTATTTGATTAATCAACAGACAGCCTCACATATTTACTAACATCATAAAAGGGTAAGTTCATTTTCAGGTTTAATGTGGCCGGAACTGCACAAATACTAGGCCAAATTATCAACAAAATAGTTCTGATATGTAAAGTACTGTCCACAGTAACTCAAATTGTTTTACCTTCTGTTTGGTTACTGAGGTTAAGTTAAGAAAGGCTTAGAAAATTCTTACGACATAAAAAATATATATACACAATACATATTTTGTAAAAACAAACCAAAGTGTGTCTGCGTGTGTACAAATAAATTGGCTACACTTGACAAAGAAGCCCTTGACAAGAGCATACTACATTACTCCAGTGCTGTTGTCCTGTTCCAACAGCTACAAATCTGTGTAACTTGATTCCAGACACTGTAAGTTGACAGACAAATGAGGTCTGTCAACTTAGCTTAGCACCCGGTCATGAATAGCCCAGACAAAATCACACAGACAAACAAATATAGACTTTAATACCTTCACATCAGTCCCATCGGTAGGCATAAACTCCTCATATATGTAGGAGCCTGTTTTCCGGACATTACTCTCCGGGGAATAAACACTACTTCTGCTGCCAATCTGTGATGAACACAGAAACAATAATTACACAGAATCAACAATTAACCAAATAAGCACCGAAACCATTGGATTTATTGCAAATGGTTTGAATTCAAACATAAAATGTTAGTTTATTGCAGAGTTTGCTTGTTTGTGTAAAAATAAGCAAATAATTGTAGCGTATACATGACCGTGTTTAAGGGCGTGCAAGTGTTCTAACCTTGCGGAAGAGTCTCTGGCTGCCTCCTCCTGCAGAGGTGGGGTAGTAAATATAGACATTGTGGTCCTCTGCACTTACTGGCTTTTCCACAAAAGGCTTCTGGAAAATTTCTCCATTCACCTCTACATGGTCCTCTCCTTCAACCAGGTTACATTCTGCAACCAAGTACATGAACAAACAATCAAAAAATGGAACCCCACTAGCCAGTAGACTTCTGTCTAGCAAAACTTCACTACTGTGCAGATTAGTGTGTGTTCTGGAAATCAATAATAATTCAGTAAACAATATAATTTGATAATGTTATATTTTCCTACCTTTTCAAGCCCACTTTAATATAATATCTAAGTAATCCTAAATTCAGAGGAGTTCAATCTTTAAGAATAAACCTTGAATGCCCATGACCCTGTCACCAGTTGACTGGTTGTCCTTCCATGAACATACATAGACACCTACCACTTCATACAGGAAATACCTCACAAGACCTGCAGATGCTCTGACCCAGCCTAGTCTTCATGAAAGTCACACAGATCCT
>JBBIGB010000034.1:3181886-3194461 GCA_037577075.1 Alestopetersius hilgendorfi
ATATTTAGGCCTCAAATTTACAATTCACAATAATAACTACCAAAACAAATACAGAATATGATCTTAAAGACCTTTGCAGCCTAACTGGGCAGCATACTTAGGTTTTCCAGCACTAAGAAACATGCAACCATCTAGCAAGCATCATGTGTTCCTGTTCAAACAACTTCTCCCCAGCTATTTCCTGTCCCGTAACTACTCTCACTCACTTACGCTTGAAAGAATGCTTTATTATGATGTATACCATCAATAAAGTACATAATACACACATTCACGTAGAAATGTATTTAACAGAAATGTGCACAATAGCATCCAACACTAAATATGGCATCATATCTATCAGTATTAAATAGACCTAGTAGACCACAAAACTGCCCATATCAGAAAAAAACTAAACTTGGAGATAAAAGAAAACTCAAGTGCCATTCTTGCTACGGAAACATCCACATGCATTTCTTGTAAGTCCTTCCACTATGAAATGAGAGCTCAGAAATGAGAGCTCAGAGAACAGTGTAGGTATGAAAGAATGTGTAGGTGTTAAGAAGCTGAGAAAATTAAACACAAAAAGAAGAAAGTTTCACAAGAACATCAAAACTGAACATCTGATATGTGGATAATGCCTAATGAGCATGAAGTTATGACTGGGATTACTTGCAGCAACCAACTATGCGGCATTCATTGACTGAACATGGAGCAGTATCCCTGCAGAAAAACATAAAGTGTGTCTTCTGGGAAAAAAGCTGTAAAATAGGTCAGGGTGGAAACACTAAATACTGAAAATAAACTCTTATATTTAGTTGTTTGGGCTTCTGTAAGCATTTCTGTTTCATTTACAATTTATTTTTTTGCTGACACTAAATATTAATAAGCACTTAATAGCTGTTTTGACTGCATGTGTACAAAAACATGGCGCCACTCACCTTTGGAGTGAAAGGAGATAAGACAGTCACACAGTGGCCATTTCTCCACAGGCTCGTTAAGGATGACTTCTTCCTCGAAAGTCACCACAGTGATGTACTTAAACAGACACAAGCGCTCCAGGATCTCCTTCATAGGCTTAGACTTGGACTTCTTGGCCATGGCACAGATGCCAACCACTATCTGTCTCTCTGGGGGCTGCAGTGTAGAGGAAACATAGTGTTGGACATTCAGCCAACACAGTTTTAGCTCAGCTGCCAGTAAAATGATGGTGAGGCCAGACAATGCCAGGGGCTGCTCATTATGCCACACTGTGTCAGTATGAGGAGTAACCTTACTGCCAGTTAAAATTTCTTGCACACAGTTGTTGTGAACTAAATGAAGAATGTAACTGTTCTCAAGTTTAATATTTTTCTTTTTTTTTTTAGCTAAATTTGGCACCTCTTCTTCTACAGTTTAGAAATACAGTAATCCCCTGCTTTTTGCGCGGGTTACGTTCCAAGGGCACCCGTGTATAGTGAAAAACTGTGGTGTTGTGGTTGTTAAAAAAAACATCTAAAATGCCTTTTTTTAAATAATGTAAACCCTAAATATGCCCACCAGAGCACTTTGTCATTTTAAACTCAGTTTAATATTTTAACCTTAAAGAAAATGTAAAGGTAAACCCATATTCGCCGAGATATGCAACAAGGTTGCGGGACAAGTTTACACCCAGATCACATTTAAAGACGGACACGTGTCTGAATGTGCTCCAGCTCAGTTTTCAGGGAATAAAACGTGATCTACTTGGGCTAAACATACACATGAGGGCTTGTTGGAAAGGTCTCCTAGAGATCTGTCAAACTCTGTTTGAAGTCTCTGAGTGCTTTCCCCACCGAGATATGCAACTCAGAAGGTCAAGGGATAAAAGTATTGGGACACCACGGCGAGGCGAATGGGTCCCCTTGTGTGAAAACATCCAGAAAAAAATATATTTATTGCCACAAAAAAGCAAAAAAAAAAGGATATTTGCATTATCCACGATATTGTGGGGATTGCCATGTAAAACTATGAGTTCAGTTCTCAAAAAAAATGTGTGACAAAATCTGTGTGTGACAGAATCCGCGACTCCTGATCCATGTAAAACTAGGGGATTACTGTATTGGTATGGTTCCAATATCAGAATGAGTGTATTCAGATTTTTTATCAGGGTTCAAATACTGATCTTTAAAAATATTTTTTTTTCGGTCAATTCGCCACTGTAATGAATGGTGTGAAAGGGCAGACGGTCAAGTCGCCTTAATAATGTGCCAAAACAGGGACAAAACAAGCAGAGCGGAGCAAAACACACAGCAGACTCATAAACAGACTTCAAGGTCAGTTAAGATCAGTTGTAATGTGTATCACTGCTTGTTGTGGTTTACTAAAAAAAATCAGTCTGTGAATACATAATAAACCATAAATGGCTTGGTAAGAGAGAGAGAGAGAGCTGACGTGCCCAAGTGGTTCACCGGCAAGAGGCTGGGCACCAAATGACGAGAATCAGATTCAAATCCATGGTGGAAGTATATTTTTTTTTTTTTACACAAACTTTTTTTGTCCATACAATCAATGTTTGGCTTTATAGCAATCACTATAACACAGAGACACAAGGTTTTGCTAAAACAGTTATATTATATACCAGCACCAGATACTCCAAAACATACCGAGTCATACTCTTCCTCATCTGCGTCCTCATCCTCCTCCTCCACGTGTTCATACAGGCAGTCGTATCCCAGCACTCGGCTCGGGTCCAATAACTCCTCTCCCTCTCCATCATCAGCACCCACAAAGAAGCGGGGGTGGTCCGCGTCCTCATTCTCTGACATGTCGTCTATTCACGTGGGGTCCCAGCCTGCTTCTTCTGCCCACACCACCGCGCCTACAGAGCGTCTCCTGCCGTCCTGTGTTCCACAATGGACCTCCGGGACTGCGGGTCAGTGCACTTAGTAGGGCAGGCACGGGCGAAAAGAGCTGTTCCCAGCGTGGGCTCATAGACCAGTGGGGCTAAAGCTGCCGAGAACCAGCCTCTCTCCCCCCTTCCTGCTCCTCAGAGCCAGCCATCAGGATAATCTCTCCTTTATACAAAAGCAAAACAGTACAGGCAAATGAGAATGCGTATGGAAATCTAGAGGTTTGGACAAATTACGTTACGGTACGTTACCTTATATGATTAAAAGCTACATTTTTCTTGATTTTATTTGAACTAAGAGTTTGAAGTAGTATTTAAACTTTTTATATAAATGTAACCAAATAAGCAAAGATTAACAGAAGTGGTAGAGCTGGGCGGTATGACCAAAAGGTTTTACCACTGTATTTTTCAAAATTATATATTTCAAAATACTGTTTCATAAATGCTCGGTGCACAGCAAACAACTCCTTTCATGGAAGTTCTACCATTTCTTTGTGAAGCACAACACTCCAGACATCACTCTGAGCCTTTTCTGGAGTTCCCGTGGAAGTTTTAAAGTTTTAAATTTTAAAAACATGTAACAATATCGCTAGTGGTGCTTTAAAGATGTCATTGCATCTTTTTCGTTTATTTTAGGTGATATAAACAGGAGTGGAGCAGAGTGCACGAGTTGGATTAGCTCTTACTCCTAAAATCATGAGCCTAAAAATGAGCCTATGAGCATCTCCCAGGTGATGGAGCTCTTCATCACTGGAACATGAATAAAATACAATGGACAGAAAGGGGAGGGGCAGGAACTGAACCAGGGAGTGTGTTAGAATGTTTACACTTTGGGGTTTTTTTTACTTTCTTCGTATGGTTTGCCGTGTTCTATATTGGAATGGAGTCCATGTGAAGTGCTTTGAGCTACACTCCACAGTATCTGTTGTATAAATAAAGTTGTTATTATTATTACTTGGCTAAAATATTTTTTGCTAATGTAACCACTCTGTTGGACTAAATGCTAAAGCTAACCGCTAAAGGCCAACACACATACATGTTCCTTCATAATGCAGAGATAAAAACTACTTTTGGGATTATTTAGACCTCTGTTTAAGCTATCTTGGTCCCGTTTGATCTCGCTGATGTACAGAATCATACACATAAAATCAGAATCAGATGACCGCAAACTAAATGGCAGGTATATTAATATTATTGTATGTGAAGTTATTTTGAGAAATTACATACGTCCTACATGTTTATCTGACATGTCACCACTCTGACATGGAGCTATAGGTCTCCATTCTACTAGCAGTGCAGTAGTGAAAAAGGTCCCCCCTTAAACAGTTGCCAGCTCCATAATTTTCTGAACTTTCTTTAGGCTATTTAAAATGGTACTGCTGTATAATTTTTTAACAGTATTTGTTTCATTTTTATTGTATTTATAGCATAATAACAAACAGTTTTCGTTATGCACTGGTTTACCACCCAGCTCTAATAAGTGGGCCTTAAGAAATAAATAATTCCAAGAAAAATGTAGGATATAGGCCCTTTAAGCCAATTCTTACATTAATATCCGAATCACAGTGTATTAAAATTTGCTATTAACTTCCTTTTACACACAGTTCAAATACATTGAAACTAATCTCCAACAGCCTTTTTTTTTTAGAAATAACTGTTGTATTATTTTTATTTACATGTTTACCAGGGCTGTAACAATGCAATTACACTTGCAGTAGATTTACTACTTGATTTACATTGAAGTTATACAAAGTGTTTCAGCCCAGACTGCTTTCTTAACAAAACACAATACAGTAGAGCTTTTATATGTAAAAGCTTCAAAGGTACAGCAATAAAGAAAGTAATAAAGTTTAATACAAAAAATGTGGGGAAATGGTCATGTGTAAATGAAATATGAAAGTTGGGAACACAAACATAAGTAAACTTCAGGGAATATACAATGACAACAATAATATCAATTACATGTGGGACATGGGCCCTTTCAGACAATTAGCACAACGATAAACTCTTATAGCAACAGAACAACTATTTAGGCTGTTATTAAAGTTAAGACACCTATTATTAAATGCGTAAACACCTCTTAAGGTGATCAGATCTGCAGCTAAAAAAGCTAAACCACTTCTTGTTGTAACAAATAATGTATGAACAGAGTCACAGTACATCCAGTTCCACTACACTCTTAAATATTTAAGACCTCAGAAAACATACCTTATTGAAACAGGCTATAAAACCAATCAAACAGAGTACACCTTTCTATTCTTGACCTTGTGATTATTTCATTTACATTTTGTTGGATTATTTTATTTATATAATTAAGAGAAAACTGCTTTCACTTTGTTCAGTGTAATTGCTGTTCCTCTGTTCAACTTTGACAGAAATACATGTGAATGAAATCTTCATCTATAATGTCTTTGTTGTTAGTTAGCACATGCACAATCAAGTTAAATAAAAAACTAATGGCCAAAGAAGAGCATCAAGTAATTGTGCAATTAACAAACCAAACAGTCAACCAGTTTTCAGAATAGGCAGCATGAAAAAAGAGGAGAGAAAAATGTAAATCATACAGATTAAAGGAGAGAGTTCCATGAACTGATTAATAAAATAGGCTCCAGAGAACTTTTTCTCCGGCTTATAGGATGTGGCAGAATAATCTCCAAGTCACCACTACCAGAGAGGTCAGGAATTCACCCGAGGTAAGACTGTGAACATACTAAATAGGTTAAGCAGAGAAATCCTGAGGGATGGAACATTAATGCTGCAAGATTTTAAATCAGCTTTATTCATACTGTTGTAGTCCCAGATCTACATTACACTGTCAGAACACGACTGCAGGCATAAGTCTAATCTTAAAGGGGATTTCCAGTGGTTTCTCAAAATTTCTGCTCAATCGTAAGATGTAAACAAAGTCATTCGGAGCAGTTTCATGTCAAATTTTCCATTTGACGGAAACCTACCAAGTCAGGATTAGTCACAGAGGTGGTGATGGTAACCAGACATCATCCGCAACGTTTAACATTTATGTAAAGTAAAGTGGTCCCTTCTAGTCATGCATGAACACAGCACACAGTGTGAACAACCTAAAAATCTCTCTCTGCATTTAACCCATTCACCAAGTGGAGTAGTGGGCAGTCAGCTACGCAGCACCCGGGGAGCAGTGTGGAGGACGGGACCTTGCTCCTGGGATTCAAACCCACTACCTTCTGATTGCAGGGGCAACTCCATAACCAGCAGCTGCCCCAAAAATTACCTAACAGAAAGTTAGTTCATAACTAGCTGTGAATACTAGTTATTCTTGCACAACTGTCATTTAAGCCTATATATCAACCAGTAGCTCAGCACACTGCACTTTATAGCACAGATCCTGTTCTGCTACATTTTGCACACTGTTCAGACCTGTTTGTTATGTTTGTTTAGGTTGAAAAGTGGTTTTCTGCATATTGTCTGTACATTATAGAGACAGGTTATGGCCTTTAATGCATAATTAAAATGTGTTCATAGTGGAGCAGGACATGCTGACTGCTGTAAAGTAAACGATACCACTATTTACATGACCAACAATTCATACAAAAAGAAGACACATGGAGCTTCACTCATGGTTTTGCTTAGTAAATAAACGGGCTGCATTTGTGTTGCAGGTTTCATGACCCGAGGCTCTGAAAAGAAATCTGACTCATCAATATTATCTACAATTATTTTTTTAACTCTTGAATTTTCCTTTTAAATCGTACATGCAGCCCAATCATGAACACTGTTGGACCAGCAATCTGGAATGTTTTGTCTGTATTGTATTTATTTACTTTACATGGCCTCGAACTCCAGTATGTACTCGGTAAGGCAAAGTTTCAGTCTCAGACTGGATTAACAATTCCTATAGGCTTGTTCAGACTCAGAGAAAACATGAAGACACATGAAGATTCACTCATAGTTTTGCTTAGAAAATAGCCCAAAGCTCTGAAATGAAATCTGACTCAGGAGTTTTCTCTACAATGAACTTTTTGTTTTTTACATTGCAACTCTGAGCTACATATATGTAGTGGAACATCCTGTTAAATTATACAAATGCAGTCCTATTATGCAGCCTGCTGCACTGGCAACCTTTAGCTTTCTGTCTGTATTGATTGCCATTTATTGATCACATGGTGTCATACTTGAGTAACTCAGTAATCAATGTTTCAATTTTAGACTGGATTGACGTCCTTTCTAAAGGTTTGTTCAATCTCAGTGCCTGTGAAAATATGAAAACAGAAGGTGATCAATAATATAGGCTTAAAATCATTCAGCCAACCACAGCTGCTTTATCTGCTGCAACAACATGGTTCAGTATATAGCACAGATGAGACTCATCACAATATTATGAACAGCAGACTGATAAGCAAATCAGACTGCAGCCAAGAACACACTGTCTGTACAGAACTCTCAACTACTGAATGAACAGGACTGAATTCACCTACTGAATGTCACAGCGTTCACAAAACCAACAAATAAAACAAAATTTAGGGATTCACTTTAAAGGTCAAACCACAAAGAGTCTGTAGAGGATTATCACAACACAGACATGGTCAGTCTCTGAGCCCTGACACCTGTCATTGGCACCACCTGTCCAACACAGCAACACCCACACACTGCGGCCATCGGCCTGTGGCATTGGACATATCAAACAGAACTATAATGTTATGCTCTGTGCCAAGGATCGAGGACATGTACGCTCCCTCTGTGTTAAGTAATTGTGCAAGTAGTAGGTTTAGAGTATCCAGATCTAGGCCATGTGTCAAGACTGTCTGAAGTAAACTTCTTGAACTGCATCAACACAGCACACTGGTTAATACATTGCAGCAAACTGACAAGACAACAGCCAATGGGCAACATTAACCTCTAAATACATTACAAACAACTGCTTTCTGTCATGACCCAACACCAAAAAATAGCAGGGATGCTAAAACACCATTCATTAGCAACCTGTATTAATTCAATACATGCAAACCAGGGTGTTCTTCCCCATACTGTGTCCACAACGTTGGAAGTATGGCGTTGTCCAGTCTTGAGGTACTGAAGAATTAAGATTGCCCTAAATTCAATGATTACGAGGCTTGTCCCAATTCTTTTGTCCATAGAGCGTATATGCTAAAAAAAAAAAAAAAACACCTGAATTACGCTTACTAGATTGCATCACCAGGGTATTTTGATCTTGATGACATGGCAAGACAGCTGAATGACAAATCTGATTGTATGTCAAGACAAAGGCAGAAAAAGGTATCTGTTCAGCCATCCATAACAGACCGAGCTAGCCTTACTGGCATAAGGGGGAAAGGAAAAGCAAATCATAAAACTGAGAAAAACAAAAAAACAAGGTCCGCCGAGGACCCTCCAGGTAATGAAGAAACTCAGCGATACAGTCTAACGTCCAGGTTACTTCCCGCAGAGAAAGAAGTCTAAACCTAACATTGTTGGGACACACGTGTGTGCAGTTTTGAGGCACAAGCATTCATGAAAAAAGAAAAGAAAGCCTGGCGAGAGCTCCGTTTACCTCTTACAATGTCAGCCGAGGCTGTCCTCCTTTAGAAGGGAAGACCGTGAGCAGACTGAAGCTCACAGCCCGGTTTACTGCTGCCTTTCCATCCAACTAGCTCACCAGGAGAGCTAGAGCCGTTAGCATTAGCATTAACACTTTAAAACTTTAACCCTTTCTGTTAGTCCTCGTTAGCGTTAGCCTAGCTAACTGAATTCCATTTTCATACAATTTATCCCGCTTTAAACATAAAATAATGAAATGACTACACTGTGGACTCTGTGTGTTTACATGTCAGACTCGTCGCGTTGTTATATTCACTGTTGTAACGTTAAAAACTCCCGGTTGTTAAATAAAAGGCGACTTTTCATATGAGCCGCGTGAAAGAAAAAACACATCAGCGCGTTGGCCCATGACGTCATCGCGCATGAACAGAGGGATGTAATGGAGGGAAGAAATAACAAATAAAAGGAAACAAGGCTCCAATACAGCGGCTTTGGCTCTAAAGACATTCAGTTTGAAAAAATATTAACATGGATAAACATTAATTACGATGATAATGACGATGGTGATGCTGATTATTCAGTGACACTATGTATACAAAAATATTGGGACACCTTTTAATTATTGATTTAATGTGACCCCGTACTTACAGTGAAAGGCATACTTAATGTTCCAGCATTTGAAGACATTTTGGACAACACCATGCTTCTGACCCAGTCTGGGAAGACCCTTTTCTATTCCAGCATGACTGCCCACAGGCCCACACAGAGCCCTGACCTCAACCCCATCCAACACTTTTGTGATGAACTGTAACAAGGATTGCGAGCCAGGCCTTCAGATCCATCATTAGTGACATGAATGCCATGGTCAGGCGTCCCAATCCTTTTGTCCATATACCTGTAGAAGAAAAGGTCTTAAGACAGCTAGTAGACTGACATCCTATTTAGCCCTCAGTTTTTATATTAGAAATTTAATTTGAAAATATGTTAGTATTGATAAACATTCAGTATTGTTATTGTTATCTTATTAATAATTATTGTTATTATTATTATTACTTAGACTTTCTCTTGTATCTATGATATACTGATATTATTATTTCTTTAGTTAAATTATTATTATTATTATTATTATTATTATTATTATTATTATTATTATTATTATTATTGACACACTACTGACACTTCACTACCTACTTCTAGTTCCTACCTCTATTTAAGTCTGCTGCTAGATTTTATTTCAGTATTGGTATTAGTATTAGTGGTAGTAGTAATATTATTATTACTTGTATCTGTATTTGTTTTCACTCCATTTTGCCTTATTTTATTGTTAAATCTTTTATAGTTTGATTTAAATGCTTTGGTAATACTGCACATGCTCACAATCAATAAAGGTCTTTGAATTAAATGGATGAAATGAAAAAAATATTATAATAAATAATACAGTAAAGCAAACAATACCAACAGGTCAAAATCCAACCCTTAAAAATGTATTCTCAAAAGTATCAAGACTCTAATTGGCTAAATTAAGGTGCATTCATTACTTACACAGGTGTTCACACAGCTTATGTTGTCGCCATAGAAAAGCACTGATAATAGAATGAGACTCTGGGGAGGCCTCACATGCTTTTCCCAGGAGTCTTGTTTTCAATATCATTTATGTTGTGTGAAATGTAGCATTCAGCAGGTTGCTGTCGTCCTCCTTAACTTCTACCTTTTACTTACTGCCTCAGGTGTGACGGTCTGTTTCAGTTAAATGCTCCCTCTCATAATAAGCCCAGAATAAAAGCTTAGGGTTGGTTATGTGGTGTCTGAAAGAGAGGTGAGGCTTTATTTGATTATGTATCAATTTCCATATTTTTTTCATTAAGGTACTTTTCAAAGTTTTCACTAGCACCAATATTTTATGGCATAGATACTTTTTCCTCCTTATTATTATTAGTGTTGGTGGTGGTGGTGGTGGTGTTGCTATTGTTTTTGTTGTTATTGGTGCTGGTGCTGGTGCTGGTGCTGGTGTTCTTGATGTTCTTGTTGTTGTTCTGCTTGTTATTGTTCTTGTTCTCCAACTTTCACCTCTGAAAATAACCGGAAAAGACCACAGCCTGGATAATATTGTTGTTATTTTATCATAGAGACAAATGATTACATGTGAAGATATGTTCCAACTCCATCTGGAGTACAGGACTTGAGGAGGAGGCATGTACATTTAATGAAGCACTTTCTGTATTTAACTGCATTCTCCCTTTCATAAGAGGCAAATAATCTTTTAAAATATTTCTTGACAGATGTTTGTCATCTAATGACCTGTTTGTACGCCTTCACACAAGCACAGTGACATACATGAATGTATCCTCTAATACTTGGTTAGACAGCCTTAATAACAGCATCAGTCCTGCCAGGAGAGGATTACACCCATCTCTTGAGAGAGGTTTTGTCCAATTTAGCCCACCCTTCCATTAAATGGGTGCACACTTCAACTCATGTCTGTCTATTTCTGCCTTTCACCTGCTGCTCCAACCTGGGTTTGAGTCCTGTCATTCCTTATTGACAGGATTGTTAAAGTGAGAGGACAATCAAACTAAGTATTACAGAGGAAAGAATGTATGATCATTAGGTTTGTTCATACAGGGGATCCGATTGTATACATCACAATCTCAACTGACTGTAAATGCATGTAAAAATAAATGAATAAATAAACAAATAAATAATACATTATATTATAAACAATAAAGTCAGTTAACATCATTGAGGTGTCAAAGGGCCCATATCACGAAAAAACAGAATTTTTCAGGTTTATTTACTGAATAAACACTGTTAATGTTTCCAGTATGTTGCTCATTCTTCTCTGTGCAGCCCAAATTCAGCCAATACATTTTGAATACACATCACAAAATGCATCACAAGTGCCTTTTCCCCCTACAGTAGTTTTCCCCACCTTATCAGTCTGAAGTTACACTGTAGCACTGTGTAACAGAGCTCATTTAAATATAGGTTAGATTAAGCGGGCTTGAGGCAGGGACTCACCCTGTGTGGGGGGCCAGCCCACCACAGGGTGCACACACCCCCAATTCACCTGATGTGCTTGTCTTTGGTCTGTGGGAGAAACCAGAGACCCCGGAGGAAACCCATGCCACCACGAGGAGAACATACAAACTCTACACACTCAAGGCCAGGACCTGGATTCAAAGCCCCAACACTGGAGGTGTGAGGTAATTATTAATCTTTCATTCAGAGTGCCTATCATACAGGGTTCTTTAGGTAAAATGGTTCTATATGGCAACAACAGGCTTCCACTAATCTTTGTCAAAGATCCTTTTTGGTACTACTGAGACCCATTTTGGTGTAGAATTATAATGTCTGATTGTAGCTTTATCATTTTTGGTATGTTTTGCATCAATTTGGTAGCTGTAAGTTTGGTATCCAGACTCCTTTGGGGTCTAAAAGTACAGAATAAAACTCCTTTGTCCTAAAGGTGGATTAAACATCTGACACATACCATACTGCTGCTACAAACCGTACAGTCATATTTATTGCCGTTTTAAATTGCACATTTATTTATTGATGTCCTGCATTCTCTTGCACATTTGCACTCTCGCACATCTCTGCTGCTAAACTACAGTACTGGTCAAATACTGTACTTTTCCTCAATGTAGCCATTGTCATTTGCACGATACATTGTCTCATTTAGGGGTGTCCAGTCTAGTTTAGGGGTATTGTCGCTCTTGTTCTGTCCTGTTTCACACTTGTGTTCTGTTCTGTTCTGCTCTTGTGCTGCACCATGGTCCTGGAGGAACATTATTTCAATTTTACTATGTACTGTCTATATGGTAGAAATGACAATAAAATTTACTTGACTTGACTTGACTTGACATCATGACAGGGGGATAAAATGAGTAGAGCTAATTATTCAAATACAGAATGTTGATAGTTTTTTCACAAAACAGTGGCAATCTTCCAGTTAATAGGTTGAAATAAATAAAAAAATAAAAAAATAAAAAAATGAAAAAATAATTTTCAGTCTATATATTTCACTTAACTGGTGGTGCTCCTCATTTAGATTACTTACTTTAGATTTGTGTCGCAGAAAATTTCAGATTTATATATTTTTTTTTAATTAAAGTAAATATGGACCTCGTACTTACTTGTACTCATTTCTTTATTTTATTTGGGTTTCAGGAAATGTCCAGATTTTAATTTATATTTTACTTATTCTTTTAATGTTTGC
>JBBIGB010000034.1:3208223-3224182 GCA_037577075.1 Alestopetersius hilgendorfi
GTCCCTGTTCACAAAGGCACAATCCAAAGCTTAAGTGTTATGTTTGATTGGCCAATACTCACAGCAATTTACAAACATAGCCATTTCAACAAGCAATTTCAACAACACACGGATATCTGCTCAAAGAGGCTGGCAGTGGACACTTAATCAGATATGAGGATATCAGTCTGCTGCGACTGGGAGGTGACTCAGTCCTGATGAAAACAAAAATGTCCAAAGACAGACTGCTGGCAGCCCGGTTCAATTCCTCTAAGTGGTATCAAAGGGAGAAGGTACACAATGAATTCACCTCAGACAGGATATTCAATCAAAAAAGAAAGGCTTTCAGACTAATCAATACATGTTTATGGGAAAAGCTGTACATATTCATTTCAGGGAATATGTACATGTCTATCTGCACATATATTAAATGCTATCAAATTCTGTATGCAGCCTTGTTTACTCTACTGTGTGGCTGGGTGTGGTTCTGCCTCATCAATATCAGCCATTCATGACGCATAATGAAAGGCAAACTTTGACAAATTGAACTTTCAGTGTTGTTATAGCGACTGTGCTTTGGAAATATGTCATACTCTCCAGTATAACAAACAATAGAACCAAGCATAATAGTTTGGAAAATACTGCAGAGAAATTGAATGGCCATCACACAGCGCACCAATAAGATCCCATAAGGAAAACACAAAAAGGACAGGATTGCTCTGATAAACCTCTCTCTCACTGCTCAATCGATAACAGCTGTGCAGCCCTACATCCCATGGTGCATTTCACAGCAGCTAAAATATCACAGTCATGCAGGCCATCTGAAGCTATGCCCCATCTATGTAATCACTGGTAATGCTGTTCCAGCTGTGTTTGTAGGTCTTGTGATACTGGAGCACAAGAACAGAACTAGGTTATACCTTCACAGTACATTCATGTCCAATCCAATCAATGCCTACCACAAGGCCTGGATGTTTTATGGTTTCAAAAGGTGGGTGGAAAGTGTGAGCACAAAAATATTAGACAATAAAATGCCAAAGGATATCTCTGTGTGTATATCCATATTTAGATTTTCAAATAAATGCATTTAGATTTGAAACAATAAATCGGTAGCTAATCATGATAACAGATAATGATGACTGCAATACCATATAGTTGTATCACCCAATTCAACTGTGCATGTGTGTATTAGCACCTGTGTGTCCGGTTCAAATGTATCCAGGATCTCCTTGGTTGAATAATTCAGAACAAAGCCTCGGATGGGGGCGGACTGTCCATAAGGTGCTTTTCCGTTCACTACATAGATTAGCCCACCTGAAACAGCGCATTAGCATTAGAAACACGTTGGCCCAGGAACAGTTTCACATAAATATTGAAACGGCCCCTGCATTAATCATCAAAGGAGCTGTCAAAGGGACTGCTCGATTTAACCAACGATTCATATTTAACAAGAAGGCAAGTGAATTGGAACTGACGCTGCAGCAAGCAGTGACAGACATATAAGACAGACAGTTTAGGGCTTAAAACTGAGTGCAGAATATCAGCTCGCATTCAGCTTCTTGCATTGCTATAAAACCAATTAACGCTTAAGAGCTAACGTATCCTAGGGTTACTGCACATCATTTTCTCAGAATGTTTTGTTACCTGTTGCTGAATGACAACATGACAAAGTACTAAACTTTCAACAAGTGTTTAAGTATGATAGGACCATTTTATCATTAGAATCTGAGAAAAAAAAACGTTTATGCAGTTAGAAATTTTTGAGGAAAGAAAAAGCATCTTTAGTATTTTCAATCTGAATTTGTATATATTTTTCACACAAAAAACACTAATAATTACTCAGCAGTCATTATTTATGCACATGTTCTATTACATCTAAAGTGTAGAACAATGGCCATAATAACAGCATGTGTCTTAAATTTCAATATATAATGAATTTGATTTAGACTAAAACAGGCTTGGTTTATAATATCAGACCAGGTAGCTATTACTGTAAAAACTAAGTCATACTGTCTTATTTATTATGGCAATTCAAACAGTCCGTCTACATCAGGGTCTTGTATTGATCTGGATGGTTTTCATGCTCACCATGTACAGGTGCGTACGAGACGGCAAACACCTCTCCCCCAAACTCATCTTTCTTGATCTCCTTTACAAACGTGCCGGTGTCAGCCATGAAGCACTGGATGCGGCCGTTCTCCCGGTCGGCCACTAGCAATTCACGCTTGTCTGGCACAAAGGCCAGGCTGTGGGGGATCTGGAAGGGTACACGGCGCCGCTGGTCTAACGACCCTGCAGACACACACAAGACCAACAAAATGGACAGTTATAGCCCGCTGAACATCTACAATGAATATTTTGTAATTTTTTTGTATGTACATTGTTTAATCATACACATCAGAAACCAATCTTAGTCAGAAAAAAACAATAGTTCTTTTCATTCGAGAGAGAGACGGTACCCAAAATTTTGTCATGGTCATCATGAAACAATTCATTTGCAATAGAAAATAAATTATTTTTATTTTTTTATTTTTTTAATCTAACAATTTATTCCAATTTTCTTTCTATTAATCAGTAAAAATAACTGGATTTTTTATAAGGTAGCAACAAAATGTGTTTATTTATTTTTTGCATTAAGTGTTGCGTCTCATGAATTTCCTGTGAACCTAGTGACCTCTAAACATCGTATTTGGAGAACAGTGACTTGCTTGGGCAAGCTATAAAGTTTCACTGTATCACATTGTGTTGCAGCCTACAGTTCCCTTTCTGAGTAAAGTAAGCAGAAACTACAGTGTCCAAGGGTGTGTACCTGCTCCCCAGTCTGAGAGATATTTGCCCTCTGGCGAGAATTTGAGGATCCTGGAGTTGCAGTAGCCGTCAGAGACGTAGAAATTGCCAGTTTCAGGGTCTACAGCTACATCAGTGGGCTGGCAGAAATGGCTCCTGTCGCTGCCGGGTTTAAAAGCCTCTCCCAGGACCAGCAGTGGTTTCTCTTTTCCATCATTGCTCAGTTTGAACACCTACGCCAGCGGAAAAGTACAACAGATGGCCACAGTCACTCTCTTAAGCAAAGTTTCTCTATATATAAAGACACTAATACGAGTGACTTTTTTCATACAAGCTCAGTTAATTTCAGGTTTAGCACATTTTGTGTAAAAGACAATGTATAAGGGTTTAATGATGAGAAGAAGAAAACTGCAACTGGTGTTAATCTCCCTTACCTGATGAAGAGCTACATCGGTCACCCAATAATTATTGTCCTTATCTGTGGTGATACCGTGTGGCAAATAAAACCTGTTCAATATTTAAAAAAATCATTAATATAGAATTCAGTGCCAAGCAAACACAGCACAACAAATCTGTTTATTTTTGAGACAAGCGCTGAGACTTACATGTTTCTCCCTGAGGCCTTGAGCACATTCCCTTTGACTGGATCCACCAACAAGATGGCGGATTGCTGAATGGGGCCAAGAGACCTTTGCTGGTATATCGCATTGTTGTCAAAAGAGCTGCCAGGAAAAAGCAGTGCATTAATTCCAGACACCTTAAACAGTATTATATATTCCACACACCTAAAAAATATTATATATGAATTTGACAAAAAAGGTACATAGTAGACATTAGAAAAATCTTTAAAATAGAAAGAATTACAAATGATCAACATATCTATTGGCACAAAATACATTTTATATGGGTTTTTTTTCAATAGGGGTAATATATAGCAAATAACATATTTCAACCTAAACACCACCTGCCACAGCAGCCTGTTCACAGTTCACAGACAATCATTCTGATGCGTCTCTAAATGCTTTGAAAATAACTGCCTGAAGACTTTAAACGCACATAACAGAAGCCAATGGGTAGGTGCTGAAGCAGTTTCCGCAATGGATTGCAATATAGTGTGTTTAAGTTAATCGGTTCTCTGTTCTTTTTAGGTACATGGAAAGTGATATACACAGCATATGGCCCATATGCAGCCTGTAGAATGTGTCAGACAGAGATAAACTCCAGTAAAATGCTGGAGTTACCATGAGGCCCATAAGAGATAGAGTATTTGATTGATGGGTGTAAAAAGTAGGGTAAAACCTTAAAGAGAGCCTACTGGAACACTAAGAAACACCTCATCCATATCCCCATACGTATCTAGCACGCACTTGATCCATCACACCCTTTAACTGCGGCCTCCCTGTGGACCCCCCACCGTAACCAGTTACACATAATAAATATCCCAGCCAACTGGCACAGCCAGGAATGGACACTAAATCACTTCTTTATCTAATTGTTTTGCATAGATAACTAAACTAAAGCTCCATTCTGCAATTCAGCTGGGAATCCTCCATCCCTGTTCTTTCCTTATGATGAATTTCTGCCCAACACGACAAAAAGATCTAGAGTGGTTAGGGGCAGAGGATAAATGAATTTAAGAGGGTTGCCTCTCATCACCTAGAGACCCAAATCATTAATTCTACTCTCTCAATTTCTCTCACTTTCCCCTCCACCCCCCTCCTCTTTCCAATATCCCCCGCTTACAGGCTTCAGCAGAAGCAGCTCTGGGCTCATTCAGAAGCACAAAAGCAGAGGCAGCTTTACCTCTGGGCACCTGACATCAGAACTGCCCTTTTACGCAGAGGCTCTGCAGTAAAGTATTAATGTTGCGGCCCTATGGAAAAGATCCAGGGCAGACGAGTGGAGCAAAGAGCAGTTTGGGGTAATTAATCGTCTCTCCAAATTCACTACAGCAGCTGTGGTCAACATTCCTCCCCCTCCTGGGAAAGGCAGGATGAGGACTGGAGTAGAGCTATGAGGCTTAATGGAAAGGCCTTTTCTTAAAGAATATGACACAGTATTTGTAATATTATAGTTACATAATGTTTTCTAAGCACAACGTTATGTTTAAATTAAGACCAGAGCAATGTCTCACCATTAAATTCAGCTGATACTGAAGTCTCATATATTTAAACCACAGCAAGACAAGGACATAGCAGAGGAACGGAATCCCATCAGCAGCACCCGCCTTTCTGGAGAATGACAGGCTCACAAAACCCGGGCCGTTTTTTTGTCCCAGTCCAGCCCTGCTCTAGACCACGCAAATAGTGTTAAAGTACAGTAACAGTACTGGCCTTCCGCACAGTATCTGAAACAGTGCCACTTGTTAGCGCTAGCACTGCAGAGAGAGACTGCTCAGGACATGTTTGGTCTGTGTCCGATGGCACAAAACCGAACCAAGTCCATATTACAGATGTAGCAAGACCTTTCTTGGGCACAAACACTGCTACAGTGTATGGGTGTGCCGTGCTAATTTACCCATGTAGAACGGTGCGTTATTGCATTAGTTCCACTTTTGGCACTCGCATGTCAATAAAATCAATTTTTATAAAAACACATTGTCCTGAACTATAAATTCTAATTAACCGATAAAATCAATACATTGCCCACCTCTAGCACCAACTCAAGATAATAATGACTCCAATCTAAAGAATTAGCAGTTGCGCAACTTACAGACAGAAAGGGAAAGGTAAAGATGTTTCATGGTATATGGATCTGTAGCCTGCATGAATAAACTAATGTTAAAGACTCATACAGTGCCATGCATTATAAAACAAGTTTGACTGCATCTAACAGGTGCTCTGTTGAAACAAGTGTATGTGATAAAAGTGTCTGAGACAGCAAAGTTGAGTGACTCAATTTCAAAAAGCAGCCATCATTTTTTGCACATATTGCACAGTGGCAAATAATGGCCAACCGTCCTGTTTTTTTGGCTTGTATTGTTGGTTTCAATGGTGGACGGGGTTACTCAAGTTGCCATGATGCAATCATACAGTGGTTGGGCATGCTAATAGCATAATATGGCTTGAATGCGCAGCATTGTTAATACAGTCCAAAGTATGGATGCAAACCTGGTGTAGTTACATAAGGACGTGCTTTGTTATCTTCAAGTATCATCTCAGTCCACTCAATCAAGATATTGATCACTTCACAACGAAAACGCAAGTGTTCTTTTCAATCCCCTCGGAGAAAGAGAGATATGAAGAAGGACTCGATGTAGACACGCCCAGTCAAATAATGAGAAGATTATGAGTGACTATCAGCCTCCATTCATCACTCGCTCCAAACGCAGTTCTGTTTATCATAATACCAAAGTATCCCGCTGGAGCTTTTTGGATTAGCAGGCTAGACATGACTAGCTCTGGCTTTAGCCTAATGACACCTCAGTCACGGCCGCAGGCCTTGAGCAACTCTAATGACTTCAAAACCAAAACAGCAACTCTGCCTCTCCCCTGGACTGTGCAAGCCGCCTTTGAGCAAATACACTCACAAAGACGCAGCAGGCTGTAATGAATTTGCCCCAATGAGGCTAGCAAGGCAGGCAATGACACTGTAATTTAATTTGAAAATGCTTCCCTGTGAGAATTTAGAAAATTTATTTTCCTGCTGGAGGTTTAAAAATCATAAATATTTGAGGGTTTATAGAGTTGTCTGCTATTGGATATAAAACATGAAGAGAAGAAAATTGATCGACCTGGTTCAGGGACAATGCTCTTCCCGTTAACCTTCATTTATAGCGGTGGGATAAAACCAAACCGGCAGATGCTGTTTTCTTTCATTTAAATATTTGACTAAAAGTTTTAATTTAGCAGAATTACTTGGGGATTTTGAAAGGTGAAAAATAGGTGAATGCAAAAGCACTGCAATATCATTTAGGGTAACCTGACCGTGTTTTTTACAGTCAGTACAAGTTATTAAAAGGATGGTGATTGTCAGATTTCGCACATTTGAACTTTTTTAGAACCGTACAACCCAATTAACTGGCCTTTCTACTTATTTGACCCAAATCACGAATGGCTATTATCAAGCAAAACATTAATTGAATAACTGATACAGAGGCAGAACCAGTTTTGCTTTTTGAAGCTTATTTCTTTAATTTCCTATTAACAGAGTGTTTAAGCCACACATATGTTTAACAGGTGTGTAATGTTGAGCACTTAGTCCTGCAGTCAACATAGACAATGACTGCAAAAAAGGGTCATACTATAGATTTTGGATGTCTCCTTTTTCCACAAACCTTTGACACTGACATTTACATTTACGGCATTTAGCTGACGCTCTTATCCAGAGCGACGTACATCAGTGCTTAAGGAGTCCACAACTGTTTCTTACCTGAAAAACAGCTTAAATCCATGTCAACTATTTAACTAAGATACTGCAGTCTGTTAGATCCACATCAGCCAAAAGTGTTTGTTTTCTAGCAACTAGTTTAGTGGCTAGTTTCTTTTTAAAGGGGAGAAAAAACAAAGATGTCCAGATATATGTGGATGAAACCATGGAGCAGAGAAAACACTGAACTCTGCAGTGAAGGGTCACTCCAGGAATGTGACTGGAAAACAGCTTTCTGTAAAAATGTTACATTACCACCGTTGTCTGCCGGTGTAAATACAGACCGGCAATGTCTAAAATGCCTCAAATGCAGGTAAAACACTACTGCAGCTCTGTCAGTTATACAAGTTTATGTTCTGTAATGCAACTTGTAAATGAATGTGTCAGGCTGATCTGTCATCATGTTATTTCCCCAGATTACTACAGACTGAATGGTCATGGTCCAAAAGCTAACATCAGTGTTACACCACAGGACACACCGAATAATAACACTGTCTATTAGCTAGTTCTGTTATTACATTAGCATGAGGTGGACTGGAACAGCACTTATAATACTGAGAGTGTTCAGAGTTCAGCCAGTTACATGTTCACACTGCAGATATTACTGTTAAGCCAGTAAAAATTAAAAAGTAAAATGCAAATTATACCAGATTGTAATCTTAATATAGAACCTCACCAGGTAAAACTAATCAAGCTTGAATAGTACTTAAGTGTTGCTAGCAGCTCAGTACATACTTGACTCCCCATCTGTGGTCTCCTCTGTGGAAGATGACCAGGTTATCATCAGAGTCCAGAGCCAGACCAGACACCTGGCCCAGCTGCAGCTCCACCTCTGGCCAGCCATCCAGCTCCTCCAGATGGGCTCCTAGACACACGAACATGCACACACACAAACACATACACGCACACACACACACAAAAACAAATGAGCCAACGGCCTTTGGGTAAACACCGTCACAGGTTCTGCCACAGGACCAAAAATAGAGAGGATGGCATATGGTAGCGTAATCACTCACAATGGTGTAACATAACAGAAGAGAAAACCTGCTGACTGCCCGACTCAAACACAAAGCTGTGTTGTCTCAAGCTCCATTTAACACTGTAATGCTATCCGGCTATCTAACTTAAGCCTGATACACCAGGTCTGAAATCAAAAAGATTTCCTGTGTGTCATTTTTTGCCGTTTGCCGGACAGAAGCGTTCACTAGACAGCTGTGTGTGAGCCGCTGACAGGCAGTCATCAGGCCCGGCACATGCCTGAGAGAGCACTGGAGAAGTGTGAGGCATCAAATTCAAATGAACAGAGAAAAGCGCAGCTAATGGTGGTGTGTATGTAAACACCTTTATGAGGCTTCGGCACAGTCACACTCGGGTCTATTGGGGGATTAGCTACTAATGTGGATTTTTTCCGCTCCTGTACACAGCTGAGTGCTAGGGGCTTAGAGCTTTCACTTACAATGGCAAAATGTGACAGTTTAAGTAGCGAAGGTCAAGTCTTCATCTTGCAACTGAAAAAACCAGTTCAAAACTGTAACTAGATCAAATGTGAAGAGAGCTTCAGAGGAGGAATCCAGTAGGGAGCAGTAACACCTTATAAAAGATCTGTAGCCAAGGCTTGCACGGTTAGTAGCAAGACGTGTGTGTGTGGGGGGGGTATACACAAACCCATACATATACACACCTTGCTACTAGTTTTTAGTCTTCTCAAATAGGCTTTTATTGTTTTAATTATACTTATACATATATATCTTATATACACACACAACAAACCTGATTATGAAAAGACTAAAACGTAGTATCAGAGCAAGGTAAGGGGTTTCACGTTTCACTTTATATTTAATATTAGACTAAGACAAATGAATCTTTTTATAGAGATGTAAAATGCAGCATCTCTTCTTCTGGCCATATTGCTAGCACAGGCAATACAGCCATATATTACAAAAAATGATTAAATAAACACCGTCTCACACCCCAGTGATTCTACCTCTGCAGTACACGATAGGACTTCAAATGAGATATAGCCTCCATCCCTTCTATGAAATACTTTCAGTTCAAGAGGCAAGAAATATTTAGTGATTGCGCTTCCCTGCACTGTAGGGAAATGCCTGTGGAGTACTATGAATCACATGCATTAGTAATGGAGCGTGAAATCACAGTGAGCAACAAACAATAACCATGCCTATTCCAAGCCCCAGCGTCATGATTAATGAACATGATCACCGCCACACACGCCGGACAAAATAAGGATACTCATCAGGATGGCACTGCCAGGCTAGACGAGTTCTCTCGTCTTGGCAGCAAATGTAAAAATTAACAACAGTTAACGAGCAAACCAAGTGCTGACTGACTTCTCTCCATGCTAACAGCAGCACTCAGGCTGCACTAAAGGCGTTATTCATCGCAGTAATCTGAAAGGTCTGCCAAAAAAGAAGAGTGGTTTGAGGGCTGAGAGAAAATGCAGGGCTTTTATGGAAGAAGATACATAAAATATCTATGGTTTGGCGCATTTTAAAGGTCCTAGCTAAAAGATTTTTTCAGCCAGTGTTTGGCTCTCTTCTGGGTCAATAATCAAGCAAAACCACATGTCCACACTGAGCCAGTATGGAACAGGCGGCTGTCTAAACAAAAGCAGTCTTTCTCTTTCTCTCTTCTTATGTATTCGTGCCAGCTACTCCCAATATTGTGCTGGACTCAGGGCCATTGCTGCAATCGCCTCACACAAACACTACACAACCACGTTTCATGAATTATTCCTGGCAAGACGTGAACAGAAACAACAATTACCAATACTAGAATAGAAGCAAATAAACTGGGCCAATTTGAACCCCCTCATAGAGGCAAAACACACAAAATTTCATTCATTTGCCTCCCTTCTGGATTTGCAATTAGATCCCAGGGGCTAATCAATAGCACCATGACAGCAATCCTATAGTCGTGTATTGATGTTGCATGAAATTTAGCGTGTCTTGGGGGCCCCTCACTCTGCCGAGTCATGAACCATACCAGCAGGCAATTAATGCAAAACAAAAGAGGCAATTCAGCTGCTACTGAATGCCAGACATTGATGAAAAAGCTGCAAAACTACTGTGTTTGGATGCAATTAGGACAACATCTACTGCAGCAAAGAAACAAGCAACAGACATGGAAAGCAAAAATGTACATTTTCACCCCTAAAAAAGGTTGTGCCTAACAAGAGCAAGAAAAATGTAAATATGATTTTTTTTAACTTCAGAAATATTTGAACTCCATGTGAAAACTCCAGCTTGCCTTTACACTGGTGTGAATTTCATGATACCAGTAGAAGCGTTACAGAATTGGAATGATATCTGATTACACTTAAGTTTTGAATGACTTCCATTCTTCTGAAAAGTTCTTATATTGCAGATTTTGTTCCAAGTTAGCGCTTCCCTTTGTCCAACACGGTCTGACACATGTAAGGCAGCAAAGTAGACTCATAAAAAAGTAACACCAGTGCTTTTGCTGCTGTTGTTGTTTTACTCTCTGCGTTAGCCTTTTCTGTTCTTTTCCCCACTGGTAAAAAAATAAAGAAAAAGAAAACGACTGTGACAAAGCCAATAAAGCCTATGGAGATGGCCCAGATTTTTCATATCACTCTCAACAACTCAGCATCTTCCCACTGAGGTCAATAACTGTAACGTGATGAGAGCAGTGCATGCGGAAAACCTTCCAAACAAAAATCTTTTCTTCCACTCTGCCAGCTCTTCTATCCTCCAGGAATAAAGCTAAGTAAACCTACACCGTGAGCTCACTGGCATCAAAATCAAAAGATTAATGATCGGAATGAGATGGGCAGGAATGGGCTTGAAAGGAAAGCATTCACATGGACAACATTATGTCGTTGGATCAAACCAGGGCAAAGAAAGATTCTCTTCTTTTTGCGAATCGGCGCCAAGACCCACCTTGTTTCTTGGCCTTTGCCACCCCTGTGCTCGGCTGTCTGGCGGGTAAAGTCTTGGTCCCCGGAGGCCTGACAGTGGACTCTAACTGGTGAAACTTGTGCACTCTGTCCCTCACCAGAACTGCATCCTCCCTCTGTTTGTAGCCTAGTCTGGGCCCGGGCCAACCCAGGTCTTTCTTTTGCATTATGCTATCAATTTCAGCCACCAGATCCGCCTGGGCCTTGGCTGCCTCTGCGGGATTATACTTATGCACATGGACAACATCCTCCCTCTCCCCTAGGAGTTTGGAGAGAAGGGAATAGAAGTCACCTGCACAAGAAAAAAATAGAAGAGGGAAAAAAGCAGGAAAGACCAAAGAAGAGAAAGAGAACAGAAGAAGAAGAAGAAAAAGAAGGAGGAGGAGGAAGAGAAGAAGAATGGGCCGTGTGAATAGAGCTGTAAGGGAAGTGCAGGAGAGTCACTGGATTGGAAGCAGCCTGCCTGATAGAAGATAAGTTTTACAGCACAGTAGACAGAAGAAAGGCGAAACGGAGAAAAGGCAGGAATTTATCTCTGCAGATGTGAGAGTGCTTTAGTGCTGGTTAAAGACAAGCTGTGCAGTAACACATGAACATTTTATACATACCGAAAGAACCCCCTATTCGGTTTCTAAGTGAGCCACACCACTGAGATCATTATGCATCATTCCTAAGCTTTACAATACGCAAGATACAGCAACTATTTACTGAGGTGGGCAAAGCATATGCCTCTCATAATATATGCACCTTATGATATAATAAAGCAATAAATTAATGTCAAAAAATATATATTCTTATGTTTAAAACAAAATTATTTGGTCGCACCATCCCATCTGTACACTCCCAACTCAATCATTTTCTAAAGCATCATGACTGAATCCTTGTTAGGTCACAAATTAATATTTCCAATGATCGATTATAATTAACGACACCTGTCTTATTCACTAATGGCATAAGCTGAAACCTTCCTATAGGAGATTATAGATCCTGCAGAGGAAAATAAGTCTACTTTGTATTCAAGCTGGGAACGACAGGTCATTTGGCTGGAAAAGGTCAGTTCCTCATTAGAAAGCGCTGCCTCTAGTTTAAACATGTTTCATCAAAGCCTTGTGAAAGCTCCATGACTACTGCACCTCCTCCACCGCATTTAAAGAAAGCTTCATGCCACCCATTAGATCGGACAAATCAGCTTCCGCACTAATAATGTTTAACGCCGGACAAATCTGATGGAAGGACGCAAAAATGAAAAAAAAAAACCAGAAGAAAACATTCAGTCAGATTTCATTCATTTATCTCCATTTCCATTTAGCACCACAGTACATTAGAGCAACACCTCACAGTTTTTTGCTGATGAAACATCTCTGCTTTCTCACAGGCTCTTCTGCACACATGGCGACCCAAAGCCCAACCCCCCCAATGAAATAGGAGTGAAGGACGCTTCTTATTTATTGAGGCCATTCATCAGTTGGCCAGCAAACACACAGAGACAAACCGAAGGGTTCTGACTGACACTTCCTGGATTTGTGTCCTAATAACGGCAAAAGCAAATATAGAAGGTGATTTATCAAGGTGTCCGGTCGTGAGCTGGGGAGGCCTGCGATAATGAGTGTCTCAGCTCCAGCCGGCTGCCGTGGAGACTCATACTCGGCTGTGCCTTCATCCCCATCCACCACACTAACTACTACAAAGGACCAGGCTTTCACTCAGAGACTGTACTGGAGTAAAACTCAAGCCTGGAGATACAAAACCCGACACCATATCTTGCAAACAAAGGCTCTTTGCAGTTTTGCCATTACTTTAAATCATTCATTCTTAGTACATTCAGTACAACAAATGTATGAAAACCTTAAATATGAAATAAATAACATCAAATATATGAATTCTTATGTTTAATAAAATCAAATCCTTTTGATAGAGAATAGATTTAAGATTTACAAATAATACAGGAAACTTAAAATGTTGAGTTAAATGAAGTATGGTTGAATTATAGCAGATTTTAGTACAAATTATTAGCATTTCAGTGTATTCCACTAAAAGATTTCATACTACATTTTTTTAGGCATTACATTACTTTTTTAGTCAACATTTAAGCCAACCGTTTCCCTCAAAATGTTCAAGTACAATCAACATATCTGGAGTTGCAGTGAAACTTGAAAGCCCACTGTTCTAACTTGCAGAACGAATTAGGCATTTCTGTTTTCAAATGGACAAAAGTTGGCTACTGCTACACATGTAATGCTACACAACATGTTAATGCTGTTATAAATAACTGTGTCATAGAATATTATATATAAACATAGGCAAGTCTATTTGGGATTACATGCAATCCAGAGCAGTTTGAAAACAATGCAGTGCAATACTAAAAAAGCGACATTCAAACACTGAAATCTGATTGCATGCATTTAGCCAGAGTCCTGTTAGGACTGTAGTTTTGTAAGCAATGCCCTAAAGCAGTTATTTTTCAGTCAAACTATCAGGCTCTTATCCACTTGACTGAGGAGAGACTTATGAATTCAAAATTCATAAATATTTAATAAATGCATTCATAGCTTGTGGTGTTTGGCTCATGATGCAAAAAGTGTACTTTTCTAACTGCCCATGCTACAAGTCCTGCAGATGTCTTCACAAAAAGTGTGTTTTAACATTTCTTACAACTTCATCATCAAAGCAATTGGCTCTTTCTGAAATACACAAGACCTATTGAACTTGACGGTATTCTCCTAAGACAGAGACATAAAACAAGGAGCTTAGCACACAGAGAGCATCTCTTAGGAGCAGCTCCACCGGACAATAAGACCTTTACCACGAATTAAATTCTATTATTTAAAATGAAAACAATGCATTTCCTACATAAATATCACCCTGAGTCCACCATAGCCTGCAGGTATTCATTCTATGACTGTAAAGTGTACAACTGTCTCCTGACATAACTGCAGTAATATGGAAGAAACTGTATTACAATACAGTCAGTTTACATTGTTATTCATTGAAAGACAAACACAAAAGGCTAGGTTTTAAGTCACATTATCTATACAGTTTATAAACAGCAGTGTATTTTGAGTTTGTATCACTCACATGTAGCACCACATTACGTTCAGCAAATTACATCATTACTAGGAGGCCCACTGGGGACATACTGGGAAACGGAAGCCTCATTTCAAACAATTCAAAGTGCTTATGTATATGGATATTTAAAGGCCACCCTGCCTGGGATGCTGACGCACCATGCACAAAAATCCTGCTGAGTTTTGGCTATGGTTATTTAAGGATTTATGTAGGAGTGTTTATTGGATATGGTCTGCAAGGAGTTACATAATACTTACTAATACATTACACTGTGTAGCCAAATGGACCTTTGTGTGCATACAGTCCCATCCCAAATGGCTGCAGACTTTTACCTCTGAACTTTTGCTCCTCACTGAATGTGGCAGGCCAAGGTTTAATATTGCCTGATGCAAGATATAGGAGTTATTCAGTAATCTTGTTCTGCGTAAGGGTAATGAGGAGCGAAGGGCTTATGGTGGTCACATCTATTTTAATCTGCAGTATTCGTGACAGCATCATAGCTTCGCGTTTTTGATTCATCAGCAGAGGATGCTGGCTGAGTGCAAGCCTTTTATTTACCCAGAATGCTGTGAGCAAGAGGCTTACTGACATCAGTCTTGTAAACGAGCCCACGCTGAATAAAAATAGTGCTTTGGGTTTCCTTGATTTAAATGTGAAAATCACTGGCCATTAATAAAATATGGTACATCAGCACATTTACTGGCAAAAGAAGCACACTGAATTCAGCCATGTGTGGTTTATCCAGGTTCGTACCTTTTAGTTTTTATTTACTTTAGGTCCACTTATTTATAGATTTTTTACCAGTTTATTTTTACATTACCATTATCATCCCCTATTTATCCCTTAAACAGGCTGTTGTTCTAACCATTAATCTAAGACTGTTACATATAAATGAGCTCTATTCTGACTGGCTGCCCTTTATTGTGCCTCGTTTAAAAAGCAGCTCAGGCTGAAAGCCTCTTTATAACAACACTGTGCACAGACAAAGCTCAATGGCTGCAGATGGAATAGTTGGATATACATATAAATGCATTGATTTTGTGAAATTGCAAAGGCAATGAATTTAGAATGAGCTCTTTTTGAAGTTTACTCTCCATGTGTGTACTGAATGGTACATCTTGAAACTCAATCTTATGCGCCAAAATAAACGTAAGCTTAAAAAAAAGCGTGCCATAGTTAGTTTCTATGGCACTGGCCTTTTAACACCAACTACTTTGAAGCTAGTTTGTAAATTAGGAAGTTATGAAAATGGGGAGTTGAAATGTGGGTCCTAATACAGGTACAGGAGCTCAAGGAGTTTAAATGAGATGCAGTCTTAGCCAGCACTTTTGATCTGAGCACGGACAATATATTAAAATCTATGCTGTCAGCGTGAACTATTTAAATTGGAGAGTGTGACTGAAGGATGTTCAAGTGCTATCTCCAGTCTCTTCATTGATATTCTCATGCAGACTCATCAAAGGACATGTAAAGTGCGTCACAGCCGGCAGTCTCAGTGGGGGAGGGGGGTGGGGCGGTCTGAGGAGAGAACCCAATGGAAACAGACAAACAAAAGCATCTTTGCTGAATGTCTGCATTTTTGGACCAATGAGGTCGCCAGGCTGCCCATTCTAATGGTCTGAGGAACCATGGCAACAGAGTGAACATGCTGGTCATGCGTAGCTAAGCAGCTCCTTTTTATTTTACGTATTTTTCCACCCACAATAAACAAAGTCCTTGCTAACATTTTGCAGTGGTGTCAGCCCTTAAGCGCCACACTTTTATGTCTAAAGCGGTCATAAACACTAACTAGCGAAACTGTCAGTTAACTACATTTTTATGA
>JBBIGB010000034.1:3227068-3240249 GCA_037577075.1 Alestopetersius hilgendorfi
GAGAGAGAGAGAGAGAGAGAGAGAGAGAGAGAGAGGGAGAGGGAGAGGGAGAGGGAGAGGGAGAGGGAGAGGGAGAGGGAGAGAGGGAGAAAGGTAGAGAGGAGAAAAGGAGAGAGACAGACAGGAAGATGTATGTTTTGCCCTTTTATTGTCCATTGCCTCACCTCACTGTGTAAAAGGTTACCAATGCTGTAAGTACAGTAAACTCAACACCACAGTTAAGCTTACGGAGGCTTAACGATCAACGTGACACAAATTCGTCACAATTCACCCCAGAGAAAAAGAACAATAAATCAAAAAGGGCTCCTTAGGGACGGGTTCTTCGGGTATCTTTGCACACAAGGCAGGCAGTTACCGTGGCAACGCTGCTTCAAACATCAACCTTGGACCTCAGGACGTGATATCTCCAGACACTAGAACTCTGTTTGCACCCCGTCACGCACGGCATAAGGGCTGAAAAGGAAAACCTCTGACTAGCCAGAAGGCAATGAGGAGCTACATAAAAGCTGAATAACCTCTAACAGGCACTCCATCACTTATGTTTTTGACTGCTGTGTGTACTGCTAAGTCTACTCTATACACTTTTTTAAAAAGCTGGACTGAAAACGTATAGCATCTGAAAAACAGATTGTATAATGAGTCAGAACTGTTTTTTAGTACAGGAAATAATAATGTGTTTTTGTGCAGTCTGCATCCATCAGTCGAGAAACAGGCTCCTCGTTAGTGCAGTAATTTTCTATCACTCTGAAAGACAACTCACCCTGATCCAGAACCTCCTCCTCCTCCCTCTTCGGCTGCTGAAGCACCGAATCATCCTCACCATCTTTGAAAATGAGCAGAGAAACCATCAAATGACCAGGAGATGAGCCTTGCCTCACTTAATGAAATCAGAGCAGGGATGATTAATAAATGAGTGAGAGCTGAAATCTGTATTTGTACGTTTGACACTGGATGAAATTTAAATAATATGTGCTCCAAAATGGTGCTTCTTCACATGCATTTAAAATGAGAGAAATTAATACAGAATCAAAATCAGCAAGGTCTGATGGTGTGCTTCCCTGTAGGGGGCAAAGAAAATCATTAATTATGCAGCAAAACGGAAGTAGCGATTCAGCGGCAGAACATTAAAATGATTCTATTGGATTACAATGGACTTTAATTAAAGATGTGGACATTTTCTGGCCAAATGTTCAAATGTAGAAAATACCCAAATGTAATAGCATTGTTTGCATTCAATCACTGTGTATACAGTTTCTCCAGTTAAAATTGTGTGATCACTTTCTGAATCATTACCTCCCTTGAGTTTTTTTTGACTACATTTTTATGACTTATACCTTTATGACTTGAGGCATGCATCATGGACATCATGTGGTCAGGGCTGACAGGAATAGGAACGTTGGCTTCATTTGGGATGTCACTGAACAGGTTGCTGCTGCCATGGTCCATGCAGTCCATGTAAGGCACGGAGTGCTTGTTGTCCATGTAGTACATCATGTAAAAGTTACACATCTCATCGTTGGAGGTGCCACTAAAATAGACAGAGTCAAAAGTCGTTACACATCTATCATTGTTTCAGGCAAAAATTATAGAGGCTATATCATATACTTTTATGAGGTTTTATGTATAAAAAAACCAGTCTAATTGTCAGCGTAGGTTAATGCTGCTAAACTGCTGTAGGCTAAAGAGTGATGTAACATCACTATAACAACACTCAAAAAAGGTTTCCATACATGGACCACAGACAAACATACTGTACCAAGCCCTTTAACATCAAAAAGAAGTAAGAAAAATCTTCCGTCATACAGGCCCTTCAAATGAACCAAGCTTAATAAAAGTCAGAAGAGCTTTTGCTCTGTGGACTGAGCTAGATCGACTATATTTCACCACTTCCTACCATTTCCTTTCAGCCATTTAAATGAATCAAGAGATGGAGGAAGCATGTGTCTGTGTGTGTGTGTACTGGGACAGCCACTTCCCCAGAGATGCGTCAATGCACTCTCTACCATCACTGCTGTGCACTACCCTAATCTCCATGGCAACAAGAATGACGAAGCAGACACACGTAACACACACGAAAAAGAAAATCATGAAAAATGCAGGTTCCCCTTGAGACAACAGAGGAACAGACCTTATCCTCTGTGCTTGACAATACTTCAAACACCTCAGAGCACACACAGAAAGACAAACTCTCTCTGACACACACACACACACACACACATATTTAAAGAAAGAAAGAAAGACACACAGTAACCAAGGAGGAGCTGTGACAGACTGTCACACTGGGTCAGGCAGCCAGCATATACTGATGACCGCCTGTCACACACTTGGTGGATGTGCATCTCAGGACAGAAATCCAACAGCATGTAGAGTGTAAGCGACACACACACACTCTTCAGAGCAAAGTAGCGGTGGACAATAGGAAAAAACGAAGAAAAAAAAAAAGCGAGCCATTCAATTTTCTTGATTAAATCATACATTTTAAGGGCTGGAGTGCATCAGAATTGGCAGATTTGGCAAAGCACACAATACCAGTCAGATAACTTATTGTTATTATTTTGTCTCATCTGTGTTTGTCTCATTTCTAAACATAAAATCCTAGTTTTGGCCCATGAAAGAGCAAACTATGTCATTCATATTGCAACACTGGCAAAAGGAAAGCACTGGCAAGTGCTAGAGGGAATTAATGTGTTTATTTAGCTAACATAGTGTGAGCTTGGGCTTATAAGAGGCTAAAAAAAAAAAAAAAAACAGCCAAAAAATTTGCCAATTGCCAATTTAGCTGAATATAATTCAAAATCAAATCTGGAATCAGCCTTAAAATGTCATAACTACTATTGGCAGAAAACTGCTTAAAAATAAAAAAGTTTACTTGATATTTGATAACATAATTGTAATAACTAATGATAGTAATGCAAACAATAATTACAATTATAGCTGTCATTGCATCCCAGAAAGGCATTTATTGAAAGATTAATATATTAAAATTAATATTTACTGATGATTAATCATTACAGTGATAATTGGAATTGTACTCTGGAATAGCAGAGCATATAGGCAATGCCTTAGATATTTTAGCACGGGGACCTATGGCAAAAATCTGTTATAATTTTAATACAATTAATCATAAGTCATAATCATATTGCCCACCCTTACAGTAAACCACCACCACCCCCATGCCCACACCACACACAGCCACCACTCTACAAACAATAAACCTACTCACATTCACATTTACTCTACAGGGAGGGCCAGTGAAACAAAAGTCATTAAAACACTCCTACCAGGCGGAGTGGGCCGTGCACTAATCCATCTTAGATTTGACATTGCAATTATGGTGTTAAATGTGGTCCTATTTTATTAAATAATGGAGCAGCAGAACTCTTATGACTAGAAAGAGAGGGAAACGCATAAATTACCAGACTAAAACTCACCCGATTCTTGTCTTCGAGGTCCTTCCCTCTCCTGTGAAAACACAGCGGGCAGCTAGCGTGTCTCCGTACATCACATCAATGGCATTGCTGGCTGGATAAAAGGCCTAGGACAAACACACAGCTTCTGCTCACATTGGGAAAAATAAAGAGAGCTCAAAAGCAAAACGTTGAACCTGCACTGCAGCTCAGGCCTGCGCTATTCATATAATACAGTCTGGCTCAGGCCGGTTGTGACCCACATGTTCATAACGTTCATGTGGAGATAGGACAGAAACTGAAAAAAAAAAATCTAATATATACATAATATCGCTGATTCATTCTTAGAAATATGATGAAATACTGAGATAAGGTTTTTCTAAATCAAACCTGAAAAACAAATCTTCTGTGAAGGCAATTTCATGGTCCAGGTGAGGTTAATTTACAGACCTGGTGAACAAATCAAAAGTTCTTTTCGCATTGTTGGAGTCAGAGTGGGGCAAAAAGATGATTTAGATGGGCCACTAAAACCACAGAAAGCATGGGAAAGGAGAAAAATGCACTAGTGCGCAGTATACTGCTATAAATACTTGCTTTTTGAAAACGTGAGTGGGTGTGCACACAGTTCAGCTTCATGGCACTCTTTCATTTTTACCGCAAGGTCTTTAGTTATTTAGGCCTCATAAAATGTCTTAATATCTTGCAACTGGCTCAAGCACAAGTCATACAGGTTCAGGTTTCTGCAGTCCTATGTCCTCAACTAGCATCCATTTCAAAACACTTAATAAAGGAACTTCTTTACATAACCATTAAAGTTATTATTATTGTTCTGCTATAATATTTGAACTGCATAATTACACAATTATAATATACTTATTTATAGACACAATGACATACACACATATTTAACAAACACTTTATACCAAAGTCAGTACTTCAGGACTTCGAATTCCATACTAATTTGTACTTTTATAGAGCAAAAACGTGAGTAAATGAAGACACACAGCTATAACCACTCATCGACTTCAAATCATAATAAAAAGTATAGAATTGTCACTTTCAACTGAATTTTTACAGCTTGTTATAATTAGTTACAAGTGAGAAACAATGTCAAATTACATCAAGCTTTTGTTATTGGCAGCAATTATGGCAGCCTCTAATAGCTGCCCAGTGTCTTGGTCAGGACAAAATGATAAATCAGTTTTCAAATGACCACATTTTGAATTATGCCCTACAATATTCCATCATGTGTAAGTGGGTAAATTTAACCAAACGCTCACAAAACTGGCAGCCTGGGACAATACGTTCAGCATTCAAACCTCAAGGCTTTTTAAAAGTAAAAAAATTAAAAAAGAAAAATTTTGCTGGTATTTTGGAAGAAAAGAGGCCTATAATTACAACGGCAAGTCAACATTGCAATATTTGTCAGGAAAATCACAATCAGATGTTCTTCCCAAATTGTTCAGCTCTAGTGTGGATCAGACACAGGTTAAAATCTCTCTGTGTTTATTTGCTCTGTAGCTACCCCCACTGTGATGAAAGGCTCTGTGTGAACTAGCAGCCGGTGCAGTAGAAGGTCTACAAGCTGAGTGGTACAGTGTTTACTGCAATGGGGTCATTCTGTGAGTGTCCACTCACGCTGTTTTCCTCACTGTCGTTGTGGCCGTGGCCATGACCACAAGTGGTATGTCCTTAATCAGAAACCTTTCAGCCTTACTGAGTACACTAATATACAAATGCACAGAAAGACATTATAATGCAATTATAGCAATGTGTCCCATTCGAGTTTTCTCAGCGGGATCCATGTGCAGGACAGGGAGCGTGGTTATTCCATGCAGAGGACTGAGGGTCTAGAGCTGCTATCAGAAAGCCTACTGGCTCCAGGGCATGGAAAAATGCTATTTTAATCCCAGTCTTTTGTCTCCACTTCACCCATTCTTGGCCTCTTTTCCTCTGACTTGATTATCAAATGTAACGGAAGGGAACAACGCAGCACGCACATGAGCAGGGAATGAATTTTAAACATGATATCAAAAAAGAGTCGATTACATTAAAACCTTAAAGCCTATTTGGGGAAGCCTTTAGTGGATTAATATGCAACGACGCCCGGGGCGAAAAAAAAGTTATTGATTCCACCACAAAGTCAGCACTGAAGGGATTTATATTATACAAAAATAAAATAAATATTTAATACATATTTGGATTTTTCTGCCAGGCCTATTTTGGCCTGAGTCTAAGCCAGGATGAAAAGAAAGCGAAATTATCACTCAGCTGAAACAAACATAATATGAACCATCAAATTTAGAGATCTGCATTCTGATTAACCTTGATATTGGAGGCAGTAAACATATTTGATTAGTAGAAGGGAATAAAAACTAGACTTTTGTCTGAGAGTAAAGTATCATAACACACTAACACAACAAACTGGTGTCAACAGGCTGGGTGTGGTCTACATGTCGTAGCTAAAGGTGACTTCAGGTGAGCTAATTATATTAAAACAAAAAGAACTTCTACACATTTTTTCTCCTCAGAGGGTGAGGAAAAAAATACCTATGGATATTTAATGTTTTAGGTTCTACCTAACACTGGCTGGACAGGTAGCCTAGTCACAATGACTAGCTCAAAGCACACCGGCACCTACTATTAAATACGAGTAGAACTGTTAGTAGTGTTCAGTTCACAGTTCAGAACTGATTCATTACACAGGTCAATAAATTGTAATCACCAGAAACCACAACACACTTTTCTAAACCAGTTTTTCATGCTGATTTCAGATCTTCTTTCTGTTTTTTTTCAGTCACGTCAGCCTTTTGAATAATGAGTAATATTAGATTTGCAATAGATCTGCATGCGTCTTTTTATTAAACCACAGTCACCATTCAAGTAACTGTTTCAATATTTTCAGTGCATGTCAGTCCGCTAACACTGTTTCTTCAAAAATGCTCAGTTTATGATTATTATATGCTAATTATACCAACTATCATGCAATATATGACCAGCTTATATTAACAGTACGATATTGCCTAGAATTCACCACATTGTGCTTAAAAACAATGTAAAAAAATTTTATTGACTGGTTCTAGAAGTACATGGTCTGATATGTTTGTCTGTATGTTTCATATGCTAATTGGTTTTCCCTGCTCAGTCGAATAAAATCAGCATGCCCAGTTTGATTTACTATAAGGCAAAATATCAATGTCAATGCAGTGTCAGCCCTTATAAATAAAGGATTGAAAGTCAGTACTGAATTATTTACCATTGTTTCTCACATTGTAAATACTGAAAAATCCTTGATCCTTGATGTATTGTTCAACACTAAAAGAAACTTTAATGTCTGAAGGGCATTCAAGTGGGAAAAAGTGAGTTGTATACTTCAAGTACATACATTACTAATGAAACTGTGTAGAACTGTGTTGAGGAGCTAACGGCAATAAATTTAAATGCACGTATACTTAGACATCAAAACTGCCTGCAAAGTAAATGTGCCTCCAAAAAAACTGCCCAGGCACATACAATAAAATATCATGATTAGCTACAACTCAGATCATCAAGAGGGACACATACACTTGCTGCATCCTTTGCTGCATCTTTTCCTGCATCACAGAGCTGCAGTAGGAAATGAAAGTGTGAGCGGTGCCGGACAAAAGAGGCTCTTTGTGTTTCTAATCAGTCTAATGTTCTTATGTACTTAGGGCCCGTCTCAGCCGCTGCTTCCTGCCAAGGCTGAGCTACAGCACTGCATGAGAGGAAGTGTTGCTGTCACAGCACGACCTGCACGTGACATTTAATCCTGACCTTTTGCTCAGAGAGACCTGCCATCTTCCAGAGTCTGGGCCAACTGATGGAACTGCCCTAATATGCCAGATCAGGTGGGTTATACTTGATTCCTAAGAAAGTGACCGTGTTAAAATGTGATGAAAACAAATGATCAAAAATTGTGTTAACAAAAGCCCACTTCTGGTGCTATCACCACTTTAACAGATTTTCTTTAAAAAATTGACTTTGGGCTCCTAAGCTGTCAACAGCATTGCATTAACGTTGCATTACCGGAACCACATGCAAGCCTTCACCCTCCCTGCCTGGTTGCATCATTTAACGAGAAGAGGAATGACTGGTGAGAATTGGGGACAAAATTGAGCAACAATTCCCAAATTCCCAAAGGGGCAGTTGGGTGGCCTCGTGGTTAAGGCATCCGCCCTGCGACCAGAAAGTCCAGGTTCAATCCCCAAGGCCACTAGGCACTGCTGAGGTACCCTGAGCAAGGTACCGTCCCCACGCACTGCTCCCCAGGCGCCGTGTTCCTGGCTGCCCCCTGCTTCACTTGGTGAATGGGTTAAATGCAGAGAAAGAATTTCGTGCTGTTCACACTGTGTGCTGTGGTGTGTTCACGTATGACAAATGGTCACTTTCAAATAAGTATCAGAACTAAAGATAAATTAAATGATGAACTGAAGCTCAACAAATTTAAAGATCATGTCTGTTTTTGAGCTCATTTGAGGCCAAAGCACAAAGCAAACAATACTGTGCAAAAGTCCTGAGCCAGCCCTCATTTCATCAGATTTTGCTGCCAAATAGCCAGACTTTATTGTATTTTCAATGCAGTCTTGTGGAATAGTTTTCCAGACCTCCTGAATGTCTTTCATAGCAGCATCAGAAAAAATGTTTTTGTTAAACCACACAGTGACCAATGTATGACTCATTCAAGCATAACAAAGCACATCTAACTTAAGCTGATTCAACAACAAGCTGATTCAAAGCAAAATATACCGAAATAAGGGGTGGCTCAGTACATCTGATTGTAGGAAAACACTTCCCTGGGTGACTAAAGACATACTCACCGTATAAAAGTAACACAAATGCATTGTTCTTAGTTAGACTAAGTGATGTTTCAACACATTTATTTAGATGCGGTGAAGGAGTCTAATCTTGCTCAAACACAGTAGACCATAATGAAGTATTTATATGAAAGACTACCTGTGGTAACTGTGGCGACTGGCGCCCAATCAGCGTCCACTGTCCATTTCGAATTCTGTAACCGCTAACAACTTTGCCTGAAGCACACACAAAATAATTATTATAGCATTTCAGAGTTGTAGCAATGCTGCAAGATGAATTATTCATTCAAATACCGCAGAACTAGTAAAAAAAAAAATACAATGACATCCAGTCCCTGTAAATGAAACAACTCACCAAGGCGATGCGTGTGGGTTCTGAAGGCAAAAGGGTACATCGGATACGATAAATAAGTGCAAGCAATGTCTGCATTAGTAACTGTAAGGAAACAAGCAACAATGTCAGTAATAGTTATCACAGTGATTATTGTTGCATTTATATTGACACAAATATTATAACAGAAGGAGCTTAAACATATAAAACAGTATAAAAGAAACTTTTCCACGGACGTTCCTTTCAAATTTGCTTCAACAGTCTCACAGACAATAGCCAAAGGACAGTTAACACTTAAAGACTGGACTCTTCACAATCACTAAGCTGCAGGCCTACAGGCTGTGATTACCAAACAAAACCTTTCTGTGTGAAGATGAGATTATGGATTTTTCATTGGAATCCCTCTGAGCGATATAGTATTAGGAGCAGGTTCTCACCTGTCTTTCCTGGAGGGATGACGGTATCCACAGACATCATCAGATAGATGCCAGCAATAAAGGGCTGTCTGGAAGAGAAAGGCAAAGCGACATCAGATCCCAACACATATGACATCACTTTCATTTCACTTAGTGTCAAAAACCTATTAACATTTAGTTTGCAGGATTTTAATGATTTCTCAGTCGGTTCTATTTGCACACAGATTCGATCAGCTCTATTAGAAACACAGAATGTTCTCTGTTCTGAAATCTGCCCTTTAGCAAATCTGTTTGTCGTAAACTACAATTTCAAGTAAACAAATGAATAGGAAACATTTCACAACTTAGACGTATTTTATTTTAACAGTAGAACACACAAAGCTCCAACTCCAGATGCTGACCCACTTTACTATTATCCAACATGTATGCAGTCTTACTAGTCTGAGTTACAGGGGAAAAAGTCGTGCACTGAATGTGAAACAAAGGAGTTAAGTGAAACAGTAGGCTTGAACTGATGATCCAACCTTAACCTCTCACATGTTCCTGCTCTGTTCAGTAATACAAATGCTTCTTAGCATTAGATGTGCAACTTCTTTCATATTGTGGGTGACTGATTAAGCTCATTTTGTGATTTTCAGGGTAAAACCCCCCCAAATTGTTTATCTGTGTTAATCTGGGTCCATTTAGGGCGCTATTCACAGTAGATTTCCAGTGAAAACGTCAAATTATTGTGGCAGCCTATTCTACGAATGGGTGCAAGAGTGGTAATTAAACATGGTTCTGGAAAAAGCTTAGGCTGACAGATTTAACAGCCAAGATGCTTTCAGTCAAAAGTAATGGGTAGCTTTGAATGTAAACAACTGCTCCAACGAGCTAAATTCTAGATTACTGAGCTACAACATCCAATTAAATATGACGACCAATAAAGCATGAAAGGGTTTGCAAACCCGGAGAGAATTAGAAATAAACAACAGTTAATAAGAAAAACAATGTGGATCAGATACTTACGGTTTGGAAGTCATTCTAAGAGTAAGTCCTGAGCAGTCTCTATGGTGATCTAAAACCAAGACAAGGCAGTGGTAAGTACCTCACAAATACAAAGACCTTACCACCCCACCAACCCTCCATCATTTTTTCCCTGAATCAACGTGTAATAAAATAACACAGAAGTGATGAATCCTACTCGCTGGCTCAGCTAAAAAAACTCTCTGTTAAAATAAAAGGCAGGCAGGCAGGCAGGTGCAGAAAATAATGAACAGGTCAATGGTTTCTCAAGTGTTCAGAGGGTGTGCTCCTAAATTACAGAGAGAGCCAGTTATTTGAGGGAGGCGAGTAAAACAGTGTGTGAGATACTGTAAATAGCTGAGCAGTGTCAGAAAATTCTCTAGAGTTGTCTGTCTGGAGACTTTATATAGAAACAAGTCTCTCTGCATGTTAACACAGGCAGCAGAAGAAACACAGAGGCCTTTGTCCACTCTTATTTAGCTGCCTGTTGTTAGTTTATCTTATTAGTGGCCACTGCAGTTCCTGTAGCTTCAGAATGCTACTGGAATGAATCAGTTGCAGTACACCAAAGACTTATGCACTTCGAACAAATAAAAAGGCAGAGAATGTCATTTCAAAACATTACTTTAGTTTTTTATTAAGGTATTGTTTTTCTTTTTTCATTATCAAAGAATGCCATCTTCCCTTTACATTGTGACTATATCAGGACAATACTCATCAATAATTTTAAGAATGTTAGTTTAAATGCATTTATTCATTTGTTTTTACAAAGCATGTCCCCAAAACATCTGGAGATGTCAGATAATGTGACCAGCTTGATTTCTGCCTACTTAGATAGGTGCAATCATATAGAAGTTCATGGTATAAACCTTTCAAATGTTGGTTTAGTGATGGGTTGTGGTGGTCACTGGTTTTGCTGAATTAAAAATCTTAATGTTCTATTGCTAATTTGGTGGTCCAATTAGAAGATCTAGTAAAATGGAACAGAAAATCAAGGACAGTTCAGGACTGACAACTTGCCAAGTCTATGTTCTGTACTAAATTCATAGAGATTTACAGATGCCTTATTGGTCTAAACTTGTTAGCTAGCCAGCTATCAGACTCTCTAAACAACTGATCACAGATCTGTTCATCTTCTTTGCCAAGTTTATCGTCCTCCAAAAGCAGAGCCAAATGAGTAACTGTGCATCTGGCCACTTTTATGTCTATTGTTTAGTACTTGCCATTGTCCCAATTTAATGTAATAAATTATCCTCTAACTCTGTCAGGAATTACCAGAAATCTGGATCTTCTAGCATTCTGGTCTGCAGCCCAATAATAAATAAGGCACCAAATCACAGCTTAAACACTAGAATATCCAGTCTTTCTTCCTTCTCCAATATAGAGCTAGGACTTAGGCGTCATTATGACAGGGAAAATATATCAATATTTGATATTCTCATAACAGGAGACAGGAAACACAAACTTCAAAACCAACAAGATTCTAGACATTATTTTGAACACAGCACCCACTCTAATGTATTTGCACACCACACGGATTGTAATTTGAACAGAATAACAAATTAAATATACAGTCAAAATAGAGAAATGAGAATGTGACAGCAGACAAATTGGTTCCACCCAACCTCCCTGAATCTGCTTTCTCATTTATACTTGGCTCGGAAAGAGCACCACTGTGCCAGCATTCAGTCAGAGCTACTCTGCATCAGTATGCCGCCTGAGCTCCAGGCTGTTGTTGGGAACAATAAACTTACCTCTAAAGTTTTTGACATCGCCATAGTGAATTTGCAGCACAAAGTAGGTAATTCTGGTATCTCCTCCAACTTTAAAGCCAACGTCTGGAAAGAAACAAGGGAATGGGAGTGGGGTGGTTAACATAAGTATGAGTGAAAGCTAGGGAAATGGTAATAAAGCAGGTGAAAAAAAGACCAAGAGAGAGAGAATGTGTGATAGTAAACGAGGAACCAATTACTGGCCCTGTGTCTGTCTTTTCTTTGCAGATAAGTTGATAAAGTCATTCACTAGAGAGCAATTACATTGGTCTAGGTTAAACCCTCTGATTAAGAATGATCTGGGTAGTTTGGGGTCATAGATAGGTTGAGGGCTAAGATGATCAAGAAAGAGGCAGGACGAGGCAGAGAGTAATAAAGAAGGAAGAGAAAGATAAGGAGAAAAAGGAGAAGATAAGAAAACCAAAGATAAGAAAGAGCAATTGTCTTTGTTATTTGGCCATCTGAGACTAGTCATTTTGCAGGTCAGTCAAATGTCTCCTTCTTGGCCACAAAAAACCCCATCAGGATCTCACACCATGTATTAAATTAATCTTAACATTCAAATGAGATGCATAATAGAGTCTGACTGATGTACTAATTGACTGATAAGAGTAGACAGTATTGACAACCTGCAGTACTTAGCAGCAATGATGTAAATACTGCTGACAGAATGTCTGTAATTAATGATTGTTTGGGTCACAGTATCGGCAGGATTTTAACTATGTGACAACAATACAAGTTAAAGTAAATATGTAAAATATTATCGGTTATCAACATTTTTAGCCCCTTAAAATTAGTCCCGACCATAAATATACATGTTAGTCTGGCCCAAATATGTAGTGTGGTTTTTCAGGCAATATGAAATCAAATTGTATTTCACTAGTTCACTGGGTAGTTACCCATCATATGCTGTGCAAGTTTAACCCATATTGTAACTGATTCTGAATTTTTAGTACATAAGTTGATGAGAATCGAGACATTTCGAGTATGGATGGACAGTGCAGTCTCATATCATGCGATGAAAAGCAGAAAAGAAGGATCTACTCAGAGAAGGAACATTCTTAAAAATGTCAGATCTAAGTGCCCCTGTGACACTCCTAAAAATAACCAAACAATGTATTTTAGCTCAACAAAAATCTTACACCATTAAAATTAGCACACAGTTTACAGCTTACAGTGCATATTTTAAATAGACAGCATTGGACTGCGAAACGGAGAGAGGAAAAAAAGAACACCTTTAGGGAGTTTAGTGGGTGGAGCATTCCTAGCCCAGGCGTACATGATCTTGGCCTCATCCACACAGGTGCCCTGCTCTGTCCCACAATCCCTGCACAAACACACGCGTGCGCGCACACACACACACACACACACACACACACACACACACACACACACACACACACACACACACACAC
>JBBIGB010000034.1:3252142-3263981 GCA_037577075.1 Alestopetersius hilgendorfi
TGTATGTGTGTGTGTGTGTTTGTTTGTTTGTTTTTATGTCCTTACCGCTGATGGGATGACCCCAGGCATGCGTATGTCCAGGGAGAAGTTGTAGGGGTTCGAAAGAACAAACGGCTGCCTGGTCTGAGAGCAGTCATTTGGGTCGGACCACGGTGTCTCCTGAAATCTGAACATCACAGAGGACAAAGATGTAAATTCATGGCAAAGTGATATCATGTGCTGTCAAAACACATCATATACAACAAGCTTTTAAAACCAACCATGTTTCTCTTATTATTGGACTGTGATGTAGTGTTTTATGCTCAAACAAGTACTTGAGGTTACTATACGTGAGGTTACTATAGTCAGTGTAACAAGTTCAAGAAAATAAAGCAAATAAACATGCTTCAAAGATATGCTCCATTGTAAAGTATTTTGTCATATCAAAACCATTTTGATAAAGTCTGAAGACTTTTTTGCTTACTTTTTTGCTACAGAGGCAAAAGAAACTTACCTTTTGAACCTGTTCATTGGGCTTCTGAGACTGTAGCTATGGCTTTGACCAATGAGAGCCAGCACAAACATGCTACACACCAGGACACCCATATCTGCTCTCACTTTCTCTCAGGTGTTTGGTTGGGTCCCTTCAAAGTGCTGGGTTGATGGCCAGTGGAATGGTTGGTTCGCTGAGTCTGGTGCAACTCTTACAGCATCAATCCTGGCCTTGCTCCATATGCCACACCAAAGATCCACTGCTTTCTTCAGCTAGGCACTCAGTTCCTTTTGTTTCACCTCCACGCTCACGCTCCTCCTCTCCTCTGTAATCCCTCCTTGAACGCACCGGAGCTGGGATTGCCCTCAGGTTCTCTCTCTCTCTCTCCCCCCCTCCCCTCTCTCACTCGCTCGAAAGTGCCAGCAACACCAGCCGTGTCTGAAAGTCAAGCGAAAGGGCCGTCCAGATGCACTGTGACAGCTGGGCCACAGCTTCCTATCACCTCAAGGCGTACAAGAAAGAGGGAGAGAGAGAAAGGGGGGAGAGGGAGAGAGAAATAGCGAGGTAAGACTGAGCGCTTGAGAGAGAGAGAGAGCGAGGAGGAGGAGGAGGAGGAGGAGGAGAGAGAGGGAGCGGCGAGAGAACGTGCAGCTTCTCACTCCTCCTTAGGTAGGATGGCTCATATCACAAATTTGACGTCAGGGTTTCTCCCAGAACCTGCAGACACACAATCAGAGAGAAGGAAAAGGAGAAGGGTATGAGCTTTACCATATTTCAGTAAACAACATTTAGAAAATCTAGCAATTTGTATGGACTAAAGATCATGCCTCATCTACAACCACCCCTTTTCAAACAGTTGATATTGCTGATCACTGAACAGCTCCACATGCTTGGAGGAGAACACTAACTGCCAGTACAGTTAAATTAGCTACCAGACACCTGCAGCCCGACCATTCTACCCATCCAAATGGGAGTAAAGAAGATCATGCTCTCTTTGATTCCTGGCTATGGTTCTCATTACATATTATTATCATCAGTAATTATAGAAAACTCATTACATTTTATACATTATATTATATTTGTTTCATTATATACAGAATACAGTCAATGCATAATTTGACGATTGATAATGGTAAATAATATTTTACAATATATTTAATAAAATTCATATGGAGAATTCATCCCACTTCAAATGAGAGTCAATCTTCAAAGCAGATCATTTAAAAGCTGTTGTGGAAGAAACAACTGCAGCATATCAGCAACACATAATATAACTTGGCTACACAAACACATACACAATACAAGGTACTACAACAAAGAACAAATATATAAGTTATCACTGACTAACTTCTTGTTGTTCCCAAAGTACTCTGACACTAAGAGCACAAGGAAGGAAGTTACCTTGTACAGAATACCAAATATTCTGGAATAATTAAGAAATAATTCCAAACGTTTGAACAGTGGTGTGTTTGTTTAGCTCACAACAGTTCACAGAAGGGGCCACTGCCTCAAAATCTATCAGAGCAGCTAAATCTTCTGCCTTGCTGCTCGTCCTTCATGAAAAATACATACAGAGGGGATAAGAGCCATTTGTGGAAACATAGCAAGACAAAAAATAAAGAGAGACAGAAAGAGAGAAAGAAACAAAGCCTCTGTCGGAATCCACTAATCCAATCAAAGCTCTTGCCAGCAAAAAGGATGCCATAAAACCACTGTCCGTTTGTTGGTGACCAGACTGGGGAGGCATCACCAGCACTATGGGATGCTGGATGGCTGCTTGGAGCGTACAAAGGAGAGATATAGAGAGAGAGGGGAGAGAGAGAAGGATGGTGAATGTGCCATCCGCCACGTGGCACTGCACACCGTGCATCAGCAAAATGGAAGTGACAAGCTGAAAACAAAGAGAAAAAAAATCTTCCCAAAACACCAATCGTCTCAATCTCCTCTCACTGCTAAGTGATCAGGACAGTCGGTTGTTAATCACACATTGTTCCAGGCAGATGTCAATAGGCCTGCATGGGTTTTAGAGGGCTAAAGGCTCATTCCTACAACAATATTCATTTGGATTGAATGATGCTTTTGGCTTTTACAATATATGGGATATTAAAAAAAATTAAAGCAATCATTCAGATTGTAATCTCAACCTGAGATAAATCTTATTCTAGCAAATGAATGAGTCTGCTTCTTCTGCAGTTACTCAGAGATGGGCTAGTGCTGCAAAATATGGCAATATATTAGAAATAGATGGAAATACTTTACTTCCATCAATTTCTTACATATGCCTTTAGATATTTATTAGAAACACTGATAAACCCTTAAATGTACAATAACTATGTGAATACCCTGATTTATTATAACACTTCTATGACTGGTCAAGATGCTCACATCACACAATAAAGCATTCAATCATTGGCTGTACCACTTTTGTTTTGTGCAGTGCCACAGTATATTTGACCAGGCATGTGTGTAAGTTGGCTGCCGTTTCAGCGTCATGCTCGTTCACATCCTCAGAAATTAAAATAATATGTCTGGGAGACAAACAACCTGTGGTGGCAGAGCACCACACCGTGATCTCAGCTGAAAAACGAACCAAACCATGTTAACAATAATAATAATTATCATAAGTCTCCTCAGCTGTTGCCACGTTCACAGCTCGTCTTGTGTAACACCGGTATCCCCAAGATGTCTCAGCCTTGACCTGCAACTCAGCTGATACAGCTATTAATCCCCCCAACAAAAGGTACACAGACTGAACAATGCTGCTAGCACAGCAGATGTGTAGCCAAGGAAACAAGCTGGATTAAAATCAAGTATACCACTTAGGTTAAGAAATAATGTACAGCACAACTTATCCATATTCAGTTTAACAACAAGAGACAGCAGCCTCAATGAAATCAGCTGCATGTGAAAACAGATGTTGATACACTAGTTGGGAGAACATAACAAAGCACACTTGTTTCACAATAGCAGATGCCAAACAGCCATTGAGCAAATGAAGGCAGCGGGGGGAGGAGGAGGCAGCCACTCAGACAAGACAAACACACGACAAGAAAAAAATCTGTTCAGAGGGAAAGTAGAGAAGAGCAAGATTGGCAGACCTTATGCCAAAGACTGCTCAGCAGAGTAATCCTCGTCACATGTATAGATGCAAATTAACGTAATGACTGTTAGCTGCCTTGTCCAAGCACTATTCATTTAAGCTTTTTTTGACATAAACAAATCTTGTGTTCGACTGATATTGATATTCTCAGAGTCAATACCAATAAGCGACAACTGGAACTGACATGCATTTGCAATAAAATTGATTTTTATTTGTCTTACCACTAGAATGAGTCTTTGTGGCAATGACTTTGATATTTGACCGATATTTGGAGCCGATACTGAAATGCATATGTTGATGTTTGAAACTGAGTCAGAGACAGCTTCAGCAAACATTTCAGCAAAGCCTCTCGTAGTTGTGGGCTGAGACTGAGAGTATGACTTGTTCTGGTATGTGACACGAAAGAAATAATGTTACCATTTTATTTTACTAGTCAGGTGGCTTCAGGTAAGCTCTATAAGACTTCATTCTAATGTTAACAACAGAAATTGATTCACAGATTCTAATCTATAGTCAAATTTATTATCGAGTTCGATATCCATTAGCACTGGTATCGGTACTTAAATGTCAGTTTCGTATCCGCCGGTTCACGGAAACAGGCAATGCAGTAGGCAGCCTCTCCCCCGGCTACCTGGAGGACCCAATGTTTACATGAAAGCCAGCTCTGGACTTAGAGAGCCAGGGGGAGTTTTGGGACTTTGACTCTCTACGGAGGAAAAAAAAGTATTTTGCCCGTAGCTCGGCCGGAACAACCTAGTGCCACAAAATTTTACATGGACCCTCAGCTCCTCCAGGCCTATCAAACATGGTCTGTGGTGAAGTTCTCCTCCCCGCAGAACTGGCACGTTGGCCCCGTGAGCACGGACTTTTCGAGTTGCGGGGCAAGCACCCAGCCACGCCAAGCACCCAGCCACTCCAAGCTTGGCATACCGGTAGATCTCCATGAGACATTTCGAACAAGCCCTCATTTGCCACCCTAGCCCACGGGGACCTGGAGTTATTAGCTAAAAACTTTCTCCCATTGTTCTCTACAAGGGCAGGGCGGGGAGCATCATGTGCCTTTAAATTCACTGCTGAGACGGCTAAAATGGAGCATTTTGGCCGAAAACTCAGCGGGGGGAAAACTTAGTGCAACATTATTCAGGGATGCTTCGCTCCCTGAGACCTATCGAACAGGGCCAGTCACAAAGCTCCCCTCCGCAGAGAACCGGCGCAACGTTCCATGACCACAATTTAAATTACTTTTTAAAAAGTTTGTTTTTCCTCCCCCTGTAGTATTGAAAATAGTATCGAGCACCACCCTAGGTAGTTTTATATTCTGTGTTCAGATAAGCTGGATTTTAAATACATTCATTTTCATATTTTTTCAGAATTAAAGTTTTATCATAAAACCTGGAGAAAATGTCATTTACTTGAAGGGCATAATGTTAGAAAATAAAAATCATGCCATACCCAGATGACGTTATGTAAAGGGCCTACCACCCCCCCACAATTTCACAACTCACTGCTCTTCTCTGAAAGACTGCGGAATATAACAGTACTCTGAGCCAGCACTACAAACTCGAGTATTTGCAGCTTCAGGGTAGAAGAAGAGGAAACTGTGCAACCAAGGGTGTAAAAAGTATGTTAGCCACAAACTTTGCAAAACCGATTCTGTGTGTCACATGTTGGGACCGTGGATGAGGAGGAGGGCATTATTAAATCTGGCATGTGTTGTTTGAAGTGATGAATCATTAGTCTCACAGTAGGTAGTTCTTCTTGTATATTTAATAGCCTGTGTTCGCTCAAAATCGAGCTTGCATGGTCAATCAAATCACATTTACTCCAATATTATATAACAAGGGTATTCAACTAGCTGGCTAACATCAACTAACATTTCTTGTTTGAGTGTTACTGCAATCTGCCTCCATAGTCTGTGGCCTGTTTTAATTGCTGTAGCAAAGATACAGCAAACGTGTAGTGCTAATATTGTCAATAATACAATTATTGTTTGAAAATGTGATTTTATTTGCTTTATCAATTAAATCAAAGAAATAAACAACTGATTATTTGATTAACAAATATCTAGCAGCCTATATTAACATTCTACCATTTGATATTCACCTAATCTGCAAAAAAAAAAAAAAAACAATAATCAAATGCGCAAGCCTGCTTCCATACAACCATCTTCAATTTACATTTCCAAAATGAAACTGCAGCTTTGAAGCTAAATCAAATATTTGTAAAGCGTAGTGGCTTCAGCACTTTCTTCATTTATTGCTTGACCGAGTCGTGTAGACATGACTGTGGTGTCATTTGTCTGGCTCCTCCGTCATGTCCCAGGCACTGACATCCGGCAGACTGACAGCGCACTGGCCTTTGTGCCCACCGTTATGTAAATAAGGACTTTTCCCTATAACATCAATCCATCATCCAGTAACACATTAGCCCACCTGGCTCACTGTGTTGAAGGGTCTCCCACGCACCATTCATTCAAAGAGGCACTTAGAGAGAGGTGTCTTTAAATAACTGACATTTGTCTATCTAAACTCCACAACTGGCAAAACAACAGTATGAGTTAATCTTCCGCTAGTAACACTGTGATTGGCCTATCCATGCTCTAGGCACAAATATTTCCTTCAAAGGAACTGACTGGAGACTAGAAAAACTTTGACAACGATCCAACTCTATCTAATATGAACTATGAAAATTGTCAGATGTGTTTTTTCTTTCTATTTGGAATTGAGCATTACAGCAATTACACTGCTGATTGGTAAATGCATCACAATAACAGCAGGTACAGCCAGGCAGCAATTTGCCAGCTGGTAACTTTGATAAATTCATCACATAAATATAGAACTCAAGCATTTTCAGTCAGATGACAGTCAGCATGACCTAAGCTTACCATGGTACGTTTCTACCTTGCCTACAGGTCAAGGATCTTGCTATATTTATCCATCCATTAAACACAAACATACACACACGCACGCACACGCACGCACACGCACGCACACGCACGCACACGCACGCACATATATATATATATACACACGTGTACTTTACATCTTATATGCATTGGGGGAAATCCTGCTTGTTTGGGTTTCCTCTTTTTCAGGGGAGTGCTCATAATACCCCCCTTTTTATATTGTTGATCCCTGCATACATATATAATTACTTAAACAAGCCGTGTTATTTTTGTATTTTGAACTGAAAGCTCACAAAGAGGGAAGTAATTTTTTTGGTGTGTTATCTTCTCTGAAAGACTGCGGAATATAACAGTACTCTGAGCCAGCACTACAAACTCGAGTATTTGCAGCTTCAGGGTAGAAGAAGAGGAAACTGTGCAACCAAGGGTGTAAAAAGTATGTTAGCCACAAACTTTGCAAAACCGATTCTGTGTGTCACATGTTGGGACCGTGGATGAGGAGGAGGGCATTATTAAATCTGGCATGTGTTGTTTGAAGTGATGAATCATTAGTCTCACAGTAGGTAGTTCTTCTTGTATATTTAATAGCCTGTGTTCGCTCAAAATCGAGCTTGCATGGTCAATCAAATCACATTTACTCCAATATTATATAACAAGGGTATTCAACTAGCTGGCTAACATCAACTAACATTTCTTGTTTGAGTGTTACTGCAATCTGCCTCCATAGTCTGTGGCCTGTTTTAATTGCTGTAGCAAAGATACAGCAAACGTGTAGTGCTAATATTGTCAATAATACAATTATTGTTTGAAAATGTGATTTTATTTGCTTTATCAATTAAATCAAAGAAATAAACAACTGATTATTTGATTAACAAATATCTAGCAGCCTATATTAACATTCTACCATTTGATATTCACCTAATCTGCAAAAAAAAAAAAAAAACAATAATCAAATGCGCAAGCCTGCTTCCATACAACCATCTTCAATTTACATTTCCAAAATGAAACTGCAGCTTTGAAGCTAAATCAAATATTTGTAAAGCGTAGTGGCTTCAGCACTTTCTTCATTTATTGCTTGACCGAGTCGTGTAGACATGACTGTGGTGTCATTTGTCTGGCTCCTCCGTCATGTCCCAGGCACTGACATCCGGCAGACTGACAGCGCACTGGCCTTTGTGCCCACCGTTATGTAAATAAGGACTTTTCCCTATAACATCAATCCATCATCCAGTAACACATTAGCCCACCTGGCTCACTGTGTTGAAGGGTCTCCCACGCACCATTCATTCAAAGAGGCACTTAGAGAGAGGTGTCTTTAAATAACTGACATTTGTCTATCTAAACTCCACAACTGGCAAAACAACAGTATGAGTTAATCTTCCGCTAGTAACACTGTGATTGGCCTATCCATGCTCTAGGCACAAATATTTCCTTCAAAGGAACTGACTGGAGACTAGAAAAACTTTGACAACGATCCAACTCTATCTAATATGAACTATGAAAATTGTCAGATGTGTTTTTTCTTTCTATTTGGAATTGAGCATTACAGCAATTACACTGCTGATTGGTAAATGCATCACAATAACAGCAGGTACAGCCAGGCAGCAATTTGCCAGCTGGTAACTTTGATAAATTCATCACATAAATATAGAACTCAAGCATTTTCAGTCAGATGACAGTCAGCATGACCTAAGCTTACCATGGTACGTTTCTACCTTGCCTACAGGTCAAGGATCTTGCTATATTTATCCATCCATTAAACACAAACATACACACACGCACGCACACGCACGCACACGCACGCACACGCACGCACACGCACGCACATATATATATATATACACACGTGTACTTTACATCTTATATGCATTGGGGGAAATCCTGCTTGTTTGGGTTTCCTCTTTTTCAGGGGAGTGCTCATAATACCCCCCTTTTTATATTGTTGATCCCTGCATACATATATAATTACTTAAACAAGCCGTGTTATTTTTGTATTTTGAACTGAAAGCTCACAAAGAGGGAAGTAATTTTTTTGGTGTGTTATCAAGAAGGTGTTGATATGATGCCCTACTTCTCGATTAGAAAGTCTCCTTGTTTTGATAAGCTACAACAACACAGCTCCAGCTTAGTGACTAATCTTTTCAACCCCAAAAGTAAACACTAAGTAGTAAGTCTTCAGGTGTGCTACAAATTCTCTTTAAGTTGATTAGGATTTTTGCCATGGTGCTTTAAAGCCAAGTTCTCAATGGTTGCTACACAAGCACAGATTCTGCAAATTCCACGAAGAAAGATCAATTACAAACTAATTAAAGTGCAGTTTATCTGTTTCACTGTAGAACCATTAAATAAACGTTCCATTCTTAGAATTCCCTCCAGAATGTGGATCTGTGGAGCTCCTCACAGAGTGCAGCAACAGCTGAGAGCCTCCTCGCCACATCTACTCATCGAAATAAAGGAGTCTATCTGCACTAAACAGAAAATCAGTCTGATCGCTCTGTCCCATTGCACCAATGCAGCTCCAGTGAGCCAGGATTGCAGAGGCGGATGAAAAGCATGCCCTGCGTCAAAGTCTGGGCAGGGAGGAGACAGGGAGGCAAAGAGAGAGGGAGAGAGAGAAAGAGACTAAAGGACAGAGAACCATCCATGTTGCCAAGCAGCTTTGGGGGGGCAGAGAGGCCAGTCCAACAGCAGGCAGTGTCCATATGCCAAAGTGGCACCAGCCTCGCTCTTTCACAAGCAGGAAGCCAGTGAGTCAACAGAAAATCATTGTCAGTGTGTACTTTATGAGATAATGCAAAGCTAAACCGCCAGGGCATCAGGGTTGTGTCTAACTAGCGATAGCGCAGCTAAAGGAAACAACATAAGCAAACATAGCAAACAAAAGATAGATTTAACAAACAATACCTAAATGACCATACTGTTCAAAAAGATGCTGTCCAATTTGAAATTAAATGTAAGGCAAATAAAAGTTGGGGTTGTTGCACAGCAAGCGCAAGTGAAAAGGTAACCATCGGGACCAATTCAAGCAAAACAAAGTCACCCTTATCAGCATTCATGGAAAAAAATATTAAACCAACCAAGACATATTTTTGGAACGGAGAGCTTTAAAAGGTCATAAAGTTACCATTACTTTACAGCAAAGGCTTATTTACTACTGATGGAAAGATCGCATTCGTAACTAAAAATAATCAATACACGACTCGTTTACCAAATACAGATCGACCCACAACGTAGCCCTGATCCACCTGCCAAAAAACAGCCTTTCCTTTCCTTTTTAAATGCATGAAAAAGGATGAAAAAAAATGACAGATGATGTAAAAACATCAGAATAAAGACAATACAATGTAGCTGAATATATGAATAAAGTCATTAATGATACCCCATCTTTGGTAAACATGTAAACAAATGCTGACAAAGTACTCTGGACTCCTTAAAATTGCCATTACTCTAAATAAAAACACTGCAAAACAGAAGTCTATATCCTAATCTCTTCCTGGAGGCAACAACTGCACGTCTGAGTAGGGCTTGTCAGAAGCATAATAGGTTAGACTGTTTGATTAAACAGAGCCCAAAGGCATGAGCTATTTCCTTACCAAAGGGATATCAGCTTGAACAAGAAGGCTCAAAGGTCATAAAAATATCCCGAAGTCAAATGTAACCCGACACAACAACCGTAAACCAATCCATCCATAAAAAAAAACTGGGATGACTTCAAATCAGCAGCACTAAACCAGGATGACTCACTTTAGTTGTAAGCAGAAGTTAAGCATCATGATTTTAACAGTAAGAATTAAGATCTCCACATAAAATGACCCACATATTGGAGGCCAGATATAGAAATACAGCAGGTAGAGCATGACAGCGTTCCAATTTCAACAGCTTTTATTCACAGGTAATACTTCAGTCCACTATGAAGCGTCAAGTTTGATTTCAATGGGTAAGACAAAAACAGAACATTCGTCTGAAACAAAACTCAAAACCAGTTCAAAACTCTCAACAGCAATTTGTTTTACTCCCTGCATCTTCCGCAGCCACATACACCACTGGCAAATGCAAACATCAATCAGATACACCACTTTCTCCAGACTGCTGTTGGACTGAAATAGACTTTCGCTCTTTCCCAACTCCATGTGCAAAGCCTCCGCCTTTGTACAGAGGGGACTTAACCTATTTAACCCGCTTTCCTATTCATAATTTAAAGGACAAACATCTTAGGCACAAGGCATGCTCGGAAACAGACAGGACCAAAAATGCCTGCAACAGACAGGAGCTGCTACTGTGGAGTGAAAGCTGGAGAGAAGTGCTGAGAATGTGGCCACAGAGCGGTAACCCCCGTGGACAGGCTTGCCTACCTGCTTGTCACATCGGGTTCTGTAGCACAGCGAAGAAGGAGAGAAAGCCAAGGAGAGGAGAGAGGACAGCTGCTTCTCTGCTGCCAATGAGTCACTGGGGAGAGTGAGACTGAGCGTGGGGGAAGAGAGGGGGAGAGTGAGAGAGAGAGAGAGAGAGAGGCGGCTCAGCTCAGCATGCTCGCTGACATCATCATCACACACAGGAGTCGGCTGGAAGGAAACTATGGTAACAGTTGCATGCGCCCAGGCACCTTCTGAATGTAAGCAAGCAACCGTGGAGCTTGAGCTGCTGCAATAGGACAGGCGTGAAAAAGCGTGGGTCGTTCAGTGTGTTTGTAGCTCTGCTTTTGTTGTTTGTGTCAGTAGGAAAATACAGACCTTTTAATATTTACAAGGCTTTTTTTATCCTGGAAAAACCGAATTTTCCTTCTTTCATATTAAATTAAAAAAGCAGTGTAAATACTACATCACAATCCACCATTCACTCCTCAGTTCATACAGTCCATTAATGGAAACTAAGCTGCAAAATAAACAGCTCATTGCTTTTGTGATGCCAACCCATTTACACAAACCAATTCAACCTACAGCATTAATGGACCGTAAAGACTGAGAAGTGAGTAGTGGGTTTTCAGCCAATGTTTACAATACTACAAGCAGTTCTATTATTTACTGCAAAACAAGGTAAATGCAGTTTTTCCAAGATAAAAAAATTCTATTTTCTTACTGACACGAACAACAAAAACAGTGCAAAAAATCTTCTCAGTCCATACAATTCATTAATGCAAATTAAGCTGCAAAAAATGCTTTTGTGATGCCAAACAGTTTGCATTCAACCTACAGCAGCTCAGCCCTGCCTATTCACACTGAATTATTAGAGTGTTTCAGCCCAGATTGTTCTGTCACTGAGGCACAACACAGGGCAGCCAATCAGAGCAGAGAGCATGAACACATATAACACATGGTATCCCAGTGTATGATATATACACTCTGGACTTTACCCAACAATGAAC
>JBBIGB010000034.1:3296475-3306680 GCA_037577075.1 Alestopetersius hilgendorfi
ACCACTATGTCGAACTGAGACAGCAAGACCAAGACAGCGAGACCAAGACAAGACAGAGGGATCCGAGACCAAGACAAAAGACCGTAGAGACTGTGACAAGACCAAGACCAACTCTAATACACAGAAATGATGACTGTAGATATCTAATTGTTTACTCTGATTGTACAGGAGATGGATATTGATGAGATCCTTAAGAGAGCAGAAACCAGGGAAAATGACCCTGGACCATCTACTGTAGGAGAAGAACTTCTCTCCCAGTTCAAGGTAAATTGTTGCCTTGTTTTCAGTTATTACTTGTATTTGTTTTAAGAATCATTTTAATATAAACATTTGGTTTTGGTTATTACCATTATTGGTATTCTGAATGGAGACTGAGATGTGTGTTGCCCTTGTTAAGGTGTAATGGCTAATTAGTTCCTCTTTACCACACCAGGTGGCGAACTTCTCGATGATGGAAGAGGAGGAGATTGACATGGACACAGATAGCAATCAGAGGAACTGGGACGAGATCATCCCAGAAGAGCAGCGGCGGAGGATGGAGGAAGAGGAAAGGCAGAAGGAGTTGGCAGAGATCTACTTGCTTCCCCGCATGAGGAACTGTGCCAAACAGGTGAGAGGGGAGCCATATACTTCAGCTGCTTCATTTAATATGGTATAACCAACCAGTTAGCGTTCAAAAGTGATCGTGTTTAAGCAGAATTACATTACATTACATTTAAGGAAGGTCAGCCAACATAAAAAGCAGTTCTGATATTTTTTTAGAATTGGTGGAAATCAATATTTGAATTTGTTGCTTATTTACTTTTGTTCGATACATTTTAAATGTCATAACTTTCACCATTGTACATTGACATGTTGGACTGCAATTAAACCAGCTATTTAGAATCAAATTTCATCAGTTTATTACTGCAGGCCTTTTGACTCTGATGCAGAGTATTATATTTTGTTTGTGATCATACTTTTAGATAAGCTTCAATGGTAACGAGGGCAGACGAAGTCGGAACAGAAGATATTCTGGCTCAGACAGTGACTCCGGATCAGACCGAAAGCGGCCTAAGAAGCGAGGCAGACCTCGAACTATTCCTCGAGAAAATATCAAGGGCTTCAGTGATGCTGAAATACGGAGGTAATTTCCCCCCTTTTTTACGGGGGCAAAGCATAAAAATGCATAAATTACTAATTTTTTGTAATATATTCCTTTTCCTAAAGAAATATTAATTCAAGATTTGATCACTTATTTTTCTCATGTAATTAGATTTATTAAGAGTTACAAGAAGTTTGGTGGTCCTTTGGAAAGGTAAGCTTTTACCCACCTCCCATCTTCCATCATTTTTTTCAAGTTCATCTTCCATGCTAATGCCATTTCACTTGATGTCACTGTGTCTAACAGACTGGATGCTATTGCACGGGATGCTGAGTTGGTGGATAAGTTAGAGCATGACTTGAGGCGACTGGCAGAAACTGTGCACAATGGCTGCATAAAAACCCTGAGAGAAAATCCCTGTGGACCAGAGAAGACCTCAGGCATGTCACCTGTTTAGTTCTCTTCATATGTCATGTTCTAATAGGCTTACCTATTTTGCGTTTATTTTCAGATCGGAGATTTTGCATAAAGTAAAAAATTATTTCTGATGGTATCTGTAATCCATGTTCTTCTAATCGTTTGTCTTGGGTGTTTAGGAGGCAGACGAGGCAAGGTGAAAGGACCCACTTTCAGGATCTCAGGGGTTCAAGTCAATGCCAAGTTAGTAATCTCACATGAAGAGGAACTAGCACCGCTGCACAAGGCCATTCCTGCAGACCCAGAGGAAAGGAAGAGGTACTTTTATTGATACCTTTGCTCATTTTATTTAGTTTTTCTGCCTTGTAAAATGTGTTTTAATGCTTAAACTTGATTCCATTTGTTTAGGTATACACTTCCTTGTCATGCAAAAGCAGCTCATTTTGACATTGAATGGGGCAAAGAGGATGACTCCAGCCTTCTTATTGGGATTTATGAATATGGCTATGGGAGCTGGGAAATGATTAAGATGGACCCAGACCTCAACCTCACCCATAAGGTATGATGGTGACATAAGAGAAATCAGTCTTTGGTTTGTCAGCTAGATTAACAGGTTTAGTGTGATTATTATATGAATATTTAGGTTTGTTAAACTGTCTATGCATGTTTGTTATTCTTGGTAAAACTTGATCATAAGCGTTTGTTTCTTGTTGACCTAAATAGCTCTTACCAGATGATCCTGATAAGAAGCCACAGGCCAAACAACTCCAGACACGAGCCGACTACCTCATCAAATTACTCAGCAAGGACCTCGCCAAGAAGGAAGCCCAAAGGCAAACGGGCATGGTAAGAAACTCCCTGCAATTATCCAGCAGTAATCTAATCTTTGCTGCAATAATTAATCACATCAGCATTTTGTTTGAAGTAGTTATATAACTCAACCCTTCTGACAAGTTTGGCTGTATACTTTTACTAGCTTTTTCTCTCCATTTAGCCAGGTCACCGTCAGGCCTGTCACATTTATTGCATAACTTCCTGATCACATTTATTTAGGCAGACTGAAGTAATGCAACACAGTTATGTTTTTTCTTTTTTGTTTTTTTACGCTATGAATTGGGTTTAATCTTGATTAAAGTAAATACATTTCATGCCACACATTTTTGTTTGGTTGGTTGTTTTTAAATGTCTTTAATATGTATTTATTTATTTGGCCTGTGGTGTTGTCTGGTGCCAAGGAAGCAAGATGGCCATCAGTCAGTTTGACCACTCTAGACTTAAACTTTTAGTTTAGAAACTATTAGTCATTAAAACATGCAGAAATAATTCAGTCACATGATCTAAATGTATGCAGTATTTAACTTCCTAAATGGACAGAATTGCCACCAGAACCAATGCACAGGAAACCACATTCCTCACCAGGGTGCTTTCTATGTCCTAAACTTATTGCAGACAGCTCACGCATGAAAATGTTGAAAGATCAATAGATTCCACTAGTATTGGAAAAACAAGATACAGAATATTGTGATGTCTATTTTAAATGTTGCCTATATTTTTATGAATACGTTCATCTGTCCAATCTTAATGGCCCATTGTTCCATAATACAAAAAAAAGTTTAAAACAATGTTTTTTTTCCCCTCAGGCAAATTCACGAAAGAGGAAGCCACGGGGAAAGAAGAACAAAGCTGTGAAACCGAAGGTGGATGAGGTGGCCAACAGCCTGTCCTCTACTCCTCCCTCAGACAAGAGCTCAGAAGATGAGGATGACAAGGAAGAGAAGGTTTGCTTGGCTTAAATAAACTGTTTCAGTAACTTTTGCTTGTTCAGTATCAAGTTGCTTTGTCTAATTACTTTCCATTGGTGTCTTCCCTATTTTACTTTTTTGAAGAATAATCTTCTACAGATTTATCTGTGGCTGAAATTTAGAATTTTGTGTGGTAAGGGCTTGTTTATGCTTCTCTGGTTAGCTGAACTAAGAACTTTACTCGCAATTTGTCTTCACAAATCCGGTCCATAGTATTTGTTTACTCGGTTTTGAACATGACCAGCAACTGCTATACTCTGCCATTGTTTATATTATGATCACTTTTTACTATGAACCTTTGCTTGTAACTGGGAGGAAATGTGCATTTCTCTTGAATCACCTCTATACTTTTTTCCAACAGGAAGCTCCCCTTGCCAAATCAGCGGCTTGCAGAAGGGGGCGGGCCCCTGATCGTGTTGTGAAGGAGGAAGAAGAGGAGGAGGAAGAGGAGGAGGAGGATCTGGAACCAGAAGCCCATGTTCAAGAGCCAGAGGAGGACACAAAAGAGAGAGAGGTGAAGAAAGAGATCAAAAAGGAGAAAAAGGAGGAAGGCCGGGAAAGCAGAGAAAGAAAGGAGCCAAAGGAGAAAAAGGAGACCAAGTCTGTGGAACCTGTGCAAAAGGTGGAGGAATCAAGTACAGAGAAGGTTAGGGAGAAACAAAACTCAACTGCTATTTAAAGAAAAATGTCATAGTATTATACCACCATCCTTAATCAATATGTTGTAAAATACTATACAATGAAGCCAAGCTTTTAAAAGATCTGCTCTTAAGATGTATGCGTGTATTTTACCCGTCAGTCTCCAGAGGTGAAAACTGAAGTCCGGGAGAAGAATAAGAAGGCTGATACTCCAGTCCATATCACTGCAGGGGGAGAGACCGTTCCAGTCTCTGAGGAATCCGAGGAGCTTGATCAGAAGACTTTCAGTGTGGTGAGTGCAGTGACGACCTGTCAATCTGGAAACTGATTGGAAAGCATGTGCGGCTGCCCTCACTATGCGTTAATGGAACAAAGGAGACAGAACTGATGGTTTATGGTGTTCCATTGCCTGTATATGTACAGGCATTGAGAAGCAGCTTATTAGCTTGCACATGTCTTACCCATATGCGCTAATGGGCTTTGCATTCTTGCATCCATTTGTTGTAGCCATTTGACTCAATACTGACAACCAAAGTAGGTCGCTCAAAAGAAATAATGAATTGAGGACATAGGCCATTTACCAGCATGTTAACATTTGCATTAGTGCAATTTTGAGAGTCTGTAACTTTCTTCCTTTGTGTTTTTAACAGTGTAAGGAGCGCATGCGACCAGTGAAGGCAGCTTTGAAGCAGTTGGACCGTCCTGAAAAAGGGCTTTCAGAGCGTGAACAGTTAGAGCACACCCGCCAGTGTCTGATCAAAATCGGAGACCACATCACAGACTGTCTAAAAGAGTACACAAACCCCGACCAGATCAAACAGTGGAGAAAGTAAGCATTTTGACTCACAACCTGCTTGTTTATGTTCAGTATAAAAATTATATATACTGATTAGCTGGGGCACCAACACCGTCATAATCAGGTGTTTATATGTTATGGCTGATCGATGTGTGTGTATACAAAGTCATCTCGTAATATGCGTCGTTCTTGTCATCCTTTTTATTTATTTTGTACATTTGTTTCATGCAGAAATCTTTGGATATTTGTTTCCAAATTCACGGAATTTGATGCAAGAAAACTGCATAAATTGTATAAGCATGCAATCAAGAAAAGACAAGAAAGCGCTCAGGTATGGGCATGTTTTACTGGAGTTTCTTATATTACAATGTATTGGTGTAATAAATGAATAATTTCAGAATCAGAAAACTTTATTGCTTAAAATTTCACCTTATTTAAAAATTGCCTGTCTATGCATGTAAGTGATATATTTTTTTAACTCTCCAGACAGCGGACCAGAACACTAGCACTGTAAATACACAATCATTAAAACACACAGGTATGTCTTTTATTCCTGTTGTATTTCATTTATGTGACACTTAATTTTGGGTGTTCTTTAAGTGATATGTGGGCATTTGTGCACAGCACAAAGACCAGGTTTGGTCTAATGCAGATTATTCTGTAGTTGAGTTTTGATACTGCCAGTTTTAACATGTTCTATTTTCTTCTCCTGTGCCTTTAGACATTGAGAGATTGAAGGACTCTCAGCAGGACGAGAGCAGCAGAGACAGTTATAGCTCGGACCGGCATCACTCAAGTTCACGCAGCCATGAGCAGAGCAAAGAGCGCCAGTCCAGCGACTCTCACAGGAAGAGCTCGGACAGCAGGAAGAGGCCGTATTCCTCGTTCAGCAATGGAAAAGACCACCGCGAGAGAGAGCGAGACCACTACAGAGAACGCCAGGACAGCAGGTCAGAACATCGCATGTTTTAACATCAATATAAAAAGCAGTTTTTTATCCATAAATTGTAATGTCAGGTGTAAATGAACAGCTTGATTTTGTCCAAATGCTTGTTCATAGATACTACAGCGACAGCAAACACAGGAAACTAGACGACCATCGCTCCGGTCGAGACCTTTGGTCAGATAGCAGTTCCAAGGACCGCCTGCATACGGAGCACAGATCTCTCACGGATCACCGCTCACACTCTGAGCATCGTTCCAGTACCGAATACAGTCACCACAAGCCCTCACGGGACTACCGCTACCACTCAGACTGGCAAATGGAGCACCGGGCATCAGGCAGCGGGCCTCGTTCTCCACGAGACCAACGATCCCCTTATGACTCGCGTTCACCCATGGGCCACCGCTCACCCTTTGAATACTCCTCTGACCACAAAAGTACGCCCGAGCAGGTTTGGAGCAGTCGTAAGACATAGCGTCCACTATCCGGCTTGCCCTCAACTAGCCATAGACACAACACAAACGCAGAAAATGCCTTATTGGACTATTGGCCGCTGTACTGCACACCAGGCTTTTTCAAGGCCCCGTGCTCTGACTTTGAATTGCTGGGGACTAAACACAAATTGCATATTTTTGTATTTAAGAGTCTCGTTGCACCATGTCATAGGTGCAGCAGTGTAAGGTTTTGCTTTTTGTTTGTTTTTGTCAACTATTTTTATAAATTGACTACTTTTTTTTTCTTTTCATTTTTTTATTCGGAAAAATAAAACAAGAATCCACTTCCATCTGCAACACTGGATCCTGGCATTGACGTACAACATCTGTAATTTCCTGCAGCTCTTGACTTATTTAAGAGAAAGTGTTGGACAGAAGAAACGGTATCATGTTAAGAGTGGATTAAAGGGTCTCTTTAAAGCAGTCTGAAGGACTGGGGTTCACCTTCCAAAGTACCTCGTTTACAATGTTTTCATGTGACCACCCTGCCGACTTTTTCTGTTTGTTTGTTTATCTTTCCATCATGCTTGAATTATTTAATTTTCTCAGCTGTAATATAATCTGGATTCTGTTTCGTGAGCATCTGAAAATGTCCCTTTCACAAATTGTACTACTGTAAATTATTGTATAAAAGTAAATCAAATGGGCTTTTTCTTCTCAGGCTTTTTTTTCCCTTTGAACTAGACGTTCCCTTTCCCCATCAACTCAGGCTTTTTTGTCGGTTATGTTGATTTTAACAAGTTTCTGTATGGCAGTTTATCTAAATGCTATTTAGAATGTAACTTGGGGAACTGGGGGGAATCTTCAATTTGTGTACTCCTGTAGAGGGGCTTCAAATGTCCCTCTCGTTTTGGTTAATTCAGTTTTTAATGTTTAAGTTTAGCAAAAAGCCTCACCATCTAGCTACATCATGTGATAAAAAGAACAGCGCGAGGGGTTGGTTATAGCTAGAGGCACTTATTTGACTTGAATTAGGTTTTTTCTTTTTTGGTAATGGAATTCAACCTTTCTTTTTTTATACATATAAATATATATATAAATGTAGGCAATAACGTAAAATCTTCTATGCAGCCCAAGTGTATTTCTGGTGAACGGCCCGATCAAGTCAAAAATGCTGTTACAATACACACTGTACATAGATCTCCTCTATATTTCAAATCAAATTTACACTGAATGCATGGATTTTTAAAAATAATTGTTTTATATAATTGTTTATAAAGTCATTAAACTCAAATCACTGTTTTCACCTGTAATCTGGGTTTTGTTTAAATCATCAAGCAATTTTTTTTTCCCTCAGTGCCAGTTGTCGTCAGTCTTTATTTTTGCTTCTAGTTTTGTTTTATGCGGCATCCAATGGCTTGCATACCCCCCGACAACTTTAGCCAAGTCTCACAAGCCTCACTTCTCCCTGTGGACGGTGCATTTGAGGCTGAGACTAATTTAGCCTCAGTTCATTTTACTTCCCTCGGCCCTATCAACCACCACTAACTTTGTGTCCATGCACTTTTATGAACATAGACAGCAGAAAATCAAGACTTCTGAATGCTTCTGTAGTGACTTGTGTGGCCGGAGGATGGTTCTGAATTTTGCAAATGCTTCTTGCCTTCCATTATCGATAGAAAAAGTAATACATGCGTGTCTGTCAAGTGAAGATCATTGTCTAGGATAAAATAAAGCCTGGGGGTCTTTCAGCTTTTTAGTTTACACAGAGAGCCATGTACACTCCAACGTAGATCAACCATGAACTATAATACAACATGGCTAATGCACAGTTTAATTACTCTGTTGATTTGAGTGACTGCCTGATGTAGCCCTTCTCTCAATCTTTTTTTTGATACACATTTGACAATATCTTTAGGTTATCCAAATTATAACAGGAACCCTGTATACATGCTTAAGAATAATTTCTTTAGTCTTCATGTTATTCAATAGAAGTCTTGCCAAATGAACTCCTGCAAGTATGTTTTAGTGAGAAAAACTTTAAATGCCAATTCTCTTTATATATTCTGCCCTGTAAACAAAGTCAAAGGCTGTCAGAGGCACCACCCTTGAGCAAGTTACCATCCCCACACTGTTCCCTGGGCACTGCGTCACTGGCTGCCCACACCTTCACATGGTGAATGGATTAAATACAGAGACGAATTTCACATTGTTCAAACTGTGCTGTGGTGTGTTCACAGATGACAAATGGATTTTACACACACTGAATTTTATGTGAATATGTTGTATGGATTAATACCAGGCTGGCCTATAGTGTCGACATAACATAGCAAATGGGCTGGTGATACATAACCACATATACACTGGAAACAGGCAACTAAAGGGTCAGGTCCCAGCTTGAATAATGTGACAGCTTTGGGAGTTGGTTGGTTATTTGACACATGTAAACCTTGAGCAAGGTAGGGTCTATTTTACTGTTATTCTCAATATTATCACTCTATATACTAGCGAGCTTTTATAATCATACACAAATCAGTGATTTAAAAACATGTCGCAGGAAAATAATTACATTAATTGTCCTATTACAAGCCATATATTGTGGATTCATGCCAAAAAAATAGTAACAGTTGCTTCAAGCTGGCAATGCTTGCACATCTGTAGTAACAGCCAAAGGGAAGTGGTGAAATTTAAAGGAAATGAGGTTTCTGTTGGTTTGCAGTCAAGTGAGCAAAAGTCACTTCTTTCTCATTTTTTGATCAAGTAATTCAGGACAGGCGAGAGTACTGAGACACAGCCAAATGACTTGAGTACAGCTGAAGCTCAGTACTAACATCTACTGACTTACAGATGTGATTGAAAGAGACAAAAAGGTTTTTAGAGGTAAGATTTTGATTTATTGGGACTGAAGCACACTGGGTGATCACTGGCATGCACGATTATGTGATAGAGATTTAAAATTAACTCGTTTTGTACTGGCAGCACTGCCAGTTTTACAGACAGAGAAAGTGAGCAGAACCAGGAGCAGTTTTCCAGTTTACACACTCATACACGCAAAAACCCAAGGCAACGTTTTCGTTTGGCCTTTGAAGGTCGTAAGGGATATGCAGCAGCTGGAGCGGTTTCTTTCCCAGAGATTCTTACGAGCTCTTCTTCTCTTCAAATATGAGGTTTGCTGTGGCTTTCTTGGCTGTGAGGAAAGAAAGAAAAGAGGATGAAGCTCAGTAATCAACACAAAAGACTTCAAGACAAATAACCTTACGAAGAAATCAACTAGAAGGACAAAAAAAATTGCACACACTTTCATTTCTACATAAATCTATTATTTTGGTATAAATGGGTGGTTGGATGTGAAATGCTAAGTTCTAGACCTTCCTGAAACTCTGTGGTGACAGGAACCAAACATCTGAAGTACACTATATGGACAGAAGAATTGGGACGCCTGACCATTACACCAAAAGGGACTTTAATGATTTCATTCAATATGGAGATTCTATGTTTCTTTATGCAACGTTGCTCAACCCTTTGCAGCTAAAACAGGTTCTTGGAAGGCTTTAAACAAGATTTTGGAGTTTCTGTAGGAATGTGTGCCTATTCATTCTATAGAGCATTTATGAGGCCAGGCACTGATGTTGGACTATAAGGTCTGGCTCACACTCTCCGTTCCAGTTCATCCCAAAGGTGTTGGATGGTGTTGAGGTCAGGGCTCTGTGTGGCCAGTCAAGTTCTTCCACACTGAACTCATCCAGCCATGTCTTTATGGACTTTGCTTTGTGCACTGGGTCACAGTCATGCTAATGGTGACCACAAAGTTGTCCAAAATGTCTTGGTATACTGAAGCATTAAGATTTGCTCTTCACTAGAAGTAAGATGTCTAGCCCTAACTCTGAAAAACAGGTGTGTCCCAATACTTTTGTCCCTACAGTGAGTTTACTGACCCTAAAAACTGCCACACTGAAACATATCGCGAACAATAGTGACAAATATGCTTTATGATGACTTACATTTACATTTATGGCATTTATCAAGACGCTTTTATCCAAAGCGACTTCCATTCCCTAACTACAGGGGGCAGTCTCTCCCTGGAGCAACT
>JBBIGB010000034.1:3307167-3324169 GCA_037577075.1 Alestopetersius hilgendorfi
TCTCTCCCTGGAGCAACTTGGGGTTAAGGGTCTTGCTCAGGGACCCAGTGGTGGTGCTGAAGGTTGGATTCGAACCTATGACCTTTTGGTCCAGAGGCAAGTATCCTACCACTACACTACCACATTGTTTTACTGCTGTTTTCTCTGCAATGAACCTTTTCACACCAAACACTCAGAATGACTTTGTTGACATCAAAAGAAAACCAAAAGGTTGAAAATGTACTACAATTCCAAAGAAGAAAGTAAAAATGCTCCAGTTTGGTAAACCCTAATTAAATGGAATAAAAGGCATGTTTTAGAGCAGCTTTGCCAAACTCCAGAGTTATACCCCTTTAAATTGCGTAACAGATTCCAGAATTTTGAAAGGAAGAGTGAACTGAAAATAAGCCTGGAGGGAAGTTAGTAGATAGTATCTTGAGTAAATTCTGTCTGTACAGACACGAGGCATTTCCATATGATGTTTTGTACAAGAATGTGCTGGGGGGTAGGGGGGGCTGAGGGCTGGGTGGGGGGGGGCACAGATTTTATTTTGTAAGCAGGTGATGCAAGTGGTAGAAAGTGTCTTCCTGTCGAGCTGGAACATCAACAACAACAAAAAAGCAGCCCGCAGGCAAAACAAATCCCACATGACAGATCAGAGCGCTTCCTGGTCTGTACCTAATCGAAGGAGTCCAATAGAAGCCAGTAAATATGTTTTTTTACCCTCATCTTTAAACTTGTCTGCAGCCTCTGATGCTCTGTCTGTGATGTCCTTTACTGCATCATCAATCTTGGCCTCGTTCCTCAGGAAGAAAGGGCGGATGATGCGCGTGTAGATCAGGTTGGAGCCGTTAGAGGGACCCGGGATCATGCACCAGATCAGGAAAGCACACTGAGGGCGCATAAAAAAAGAAAGAAAAATCACCACCTAATCTAAATCATATGATTTTAGAAACAACACACAGTGTACTCAAACCACTGAAAGTGCATAAGGCATGTTTTAACACAATTAAGAGGTTGAAAATATTTGGCGCATTAAAGGACTGCCTGAGGACACTTTAGACAAAAAGTCCACTGTGGATTTCTGCAGCAGGGTTTTGGAACTTGTCTGACTTCAAGGAATCTGGTTTCATTTTCCTTAGGAACCCCATTCCACAAATTCTCATTCTGACATTCCACCACCAAGCTCTTATGTTTACTTTACAGGAGGAATAAATCAGTTATCTTAAGGACTCAGCCCAGTCCAACACTCCCATCCTTTACACAGATCCCAACCTTTAAACCTCAGCAAACAAACCCGTCACTATTGACAAAACATCTCAAAACAGAAGACCTTCTCAGAACAGGCAAACATTTATCTGCTGGATCAGCATTCCTTCATAGACACGCCAAGTGAGTACAGACAATGAAGATTGTGGCACTACACACATAAACACACAGTCTTTACTGAGACTCAAAGTCATCATCAGTACAACAGCCACAGCATTTATAAATACAGTAACCCCTGGGTTTTACGAGGACCAGGAGTCCCGGAATCGGTCTGACGCTGTAAATTAAATTAATAGAGGCTGTTGAGCTCAGTCGCTGTCCAGTGTCTGGTTTAACCGGTGAGTCACTACAATAGCACTCCTCCTGAAGCCCCTGGATAAGACGTGCCGCGCGATGAACAGTAAATTATTGGACTGTAAAAACAATTACTCTTACATTTTACTGTACTGTTTTTATTGCTAAAAAATTACATTCAGTGCCAGCGCATACCAAAGAAAATGTCCTTGCATGAATTACAGTGCAGTCTATAAAGGGGTAGTATCGTATTTACATTCTAGCACTGCGGGAGTTCAGTGTAAACTCTACAGTACGAACAGGGGTTTATCTCTACATTTTCGTTAAGGGTAATGTATTAAATTGGGTTTAAATGAAATTAAAGTGTTTTGAGGGCATATTTCGGGTCTAAACTATAAAAAGACATTTTTAGGCAACATCATGGTTTTTCACTATAAGCGGGTGCTCCTGGAACGTAACCCCTGCGAAAAACAGTGGGTTACTGTATATAACAAACACATACACACACACACACACTTTTATATATAATCATATGATTCAGATATGAACACATCATTATTATTAATGTGCTGCAGTTAATATACACACACACACTCACACCATCCCTGTAAAACAAAATGGAACTTCACAGCAACAAGGGCATCTGGTGTTTTCAAATGATGTAAAAAAAATAATAAAAATAAATGAACACATCACACCAAAGTGTGTGTAGTGTGAAATTCTCTCACTGCATTTAACCCATTCTCAAAGTGAAGCAGTGGGCTGCCACCAACGAGGGGCGCCCAGGGAGCAGTGTGGGGACCTTGCTCCAGTGTACAGCAAGGATAACGCTAGCGGTGTTGGGACTCGAACTCACAACCTTTTGATTGAAGGCGCAACTCCTTAACCACTAGACCACCAGCTGAGAATATTTTGTACTAAAGAGTCAACAAGGTCTGTCAAAATGTACTTACATTTAAAAACCGAAACCTGTTCAGAATCTTAAACAGAATATTGAATATTTCTTCCTCATTTTACTTGTCATTACTTTTCTTTGTTTTCAACTTTATGCTGTTTATTTCCAATGGATTTCAGACCATTTGGCTCCACTACATACATATATACACACACACACAAACACACATATATGTGCTGTATGTAAATATAATACAAAAATAAATATTTAAATATTATAATACTTGTTTATCCTAAAGACACCCTGGGGTGTAGGAAATTACAGTTCTGCAATATGTGCCCAGACTTGTAGGCAAACACTTACCTTTCCTATGTAATAGAATGGGAACCAGGACAGGAAAATATCAGCAAAAAACTCGGCCACGCTGAACACTCCATACACTACCCAGAACATCAGCCATTTCGTGTCGTCATCTTTGCTTGGGCTTTCAATAGCTTTGACTCTGCAAATAATTGGTGAATATGTGCATTAGTTTAACATGAAACAAATGTTAATTTGTTATAGATACTTTTTTCAAACATCAACAACTGCATTTAAATTCCAACTGTGCAAACAAGCACATATTCATCCTCAGGCCTGTTTTTATTGCAGTGACTTGTCTGTTCGTTCAGTTTTGTGTGTGAAATTAAGGGCAAGTAAGGGCATGAACTAAAGGTACGAACTTTATACATAGGTCCAGAACAGGGAGACCCAGTGAGTAATAGCTGTGAGTATGTGCCACATATGGAGTCAACTAGAAGTTGGCCTGGCTACAACCATTTCTAACACAGATGAGTCACGAGGGCCTTCTGTGGTTTAGCATGCGCAAGACGACATTTTACGGAAAACACACAGCTCAAGGTTGCCAAGCGATAGAATAAACAGCTTCACTTTTTTGACTTTCACAGAAGCCTGCTCTATGTGCGAATGCTCAGCACATTTAAAGCCACACTATTAGTGCTTCCTGTCTACTACTGTGCACTGATGGGGTGTGAGCATGTATATGACCTGGACAGAGCTAGTCTGTCTTATAATATGCAAAACATGAGATTTGCATCTTTAAATCACTCTCCTCTTCACGACCGTGATGATGTAGCTTCGCATTTCTACACACCCGGACTAAGTATACAGTAATAATACAGGAAAATAATTACACCTGTGTAATAACCATGATTAAGCATGTAATGGTGTAGAACGTTATACATTTCCTGCTGTTAAATCTAATTTCCAATATGTGTGTGCGTGTGCTCTTCACATATGCAGTATGATATTGATAACATGATAACATTATATTTCAGCAGATGCAATAATAATAATAATAAAATTTCAGCACAGTATGAAACATTTGTCTTCTGTCTCAATTTGGTCTCTTTTACCAAGATTTACCTACACTTTTTATTTCTAGATTTATCTTTTGTAACTGTTTAGTATATGGAACCTGCAATGATGTTCCAAAATGTGTACAGTCAGTCATTGCAGTGATGTGATCTGTAGATAAAATGTACTGTGATATCTTTACAGTGGTTGTCTTGCCACATCTACAACATTAGAACAACAGAACCTACGTGTGCATGTAATATGAGATGTAATAAGTTATGATGATTAGGCATTGCTAAATAGAAAAAACAACATTTTGATCATATTATTTATATACATCTATTTACATACATCTGAATGTTTAACACATGACTGAAACATACAGGAATTTTGAAAAACCTGTCATTTCAATTTCATTCAGACATGAATCTTAAAAAACAGCTCAACACAAGAATGTTTAAAGTAGAATCTTAGATATAGTAAGCAATTTGTGCTTCAGTTTCATGTTAATGTTTGACCTACCCATGACTGACAAAGTTCGTAACTCTTGCCTACAGTTAACCTAATCATTCAGCCTTACGCCCTCCCTACACCCAGTCCAGACTCTTCTCTTCTGTGGTTCTCCGCTGGTGGAATGAGCTGCCTAAGCCAACAAGAGCAGCAGAATTCCTCTCTATCTTCAAAAACCTGAAGACTCATCTGTTCAGAACGCATCTCCTCTTCTGATGCACTATTTTCTTGCACTACTATAAAAGCATCTGCTGTATTAATGTAATCTAATTTTAGTGCTGGGGTCTGTCAAATCAATGTAATGTAATGTAATGTGATTATAGTGCTAGGATCAGTCAAATCAATGTAATGTAATTTTTGTGTTGGGGTTTGCCACATGAATGTAATGTAAATTTAATTTTAGTGCTGGGGTTGAAAATGCAATAATCTGATCTTGTTAAACTTCTCTCACGTGTGTCAGGTAAGGTATTAACACCCTACCTGTGATCACACCTACACACATACATCCTGCACTGTCACACCCAGATCCAGGCCACATCTGAAATGCTCCACAAAAGATCTGCTTCAGCCCAGCCAGGCCTGGCTCCTCTCACCATGCCATTACACGGTTGGGTGGGTGACGGATCATGTTTCATATCATTTTCCATTTTCAGCCAAAGCAAAAGAACGAAGAAAAAAGATGACAACTCACGAGATGTAGGCAGGGTAGACGAATCCGATGAGGTTGCAGAGCAGTGAAGCGCCATAACCCACCACGAGGTAAATGGCAAGCACGGCGATGACAACTGCAACACCAGTGCAGATTTTAGCATCACCAAAACCAGAACATTACACAGACCATGATCTACTGCTGCAGCAGCTGTTCTCGAAGGAGAAACATCTAAAAACTCGGCAAATAAATAGATGCTTCCCCAAAACAAGGAACTGAGCTCACCGTACGCGATGTAGGCCCGCTTCACTCCTGTTTTGGCCTCGATCTTCGCCAGAAGGTCCGTCACGACGTTCTTTTCGTTCAGGAACTTCTCGAACCTGTCCTTCAGAGCTAAAGCCATGTTAGATCGGGCGTGTAGTCTTTGTTCTGCAGAGGAATATAAACTTCATTAACTGCAGTCTCTCCTGCTCCTCCTGCTGTAGATGCTTCGTCAGAGACTGAATCTGACGTCATAGCAACAGTTTCCAATGCCCAGCCACACCCTTTCCCCATATAATCAATATTTACAATAAATATTTAACCCTTTAATATTTAACCCAGGCGAAATACAGTTTAAATAGTCGATACACACACAGAGGTGATCGTTTAAACCTTTTAACGTACCAGTGTGATGAAACAGTAATAAAAAAAATAGTTTTTCCAAATGCATTATTTGCTGGATTTTTTACAAAACCGAAAAAAAATACATTTACTTATTTACGCGATATATAAGACATTACAGCGACCAAATGGGACACCAGTTCAATAGTAAAGTCTATGTATTTAAATGAAATATCATTAAAATCCCTGCTGGTGTAGTGGTGAGGGATCCCAATACGGGACAAAAGCATTGGGACGGCTGACCATCGCAGCGGGGAGTTTAATGACTTTGCATTCAAACACATAGATGGACAATACGGAGCTGATCCCTCTCTTTGCAGCTAGAACATCTTCCATTCTTATTTGAAGGCTTTCACAGGAGATTGATTGCAGTGTTTCATTTGGAAATTGTGCCCATTCTTTCTGTAGACCATTTATGGGATCAGGCACTGATTTTGGATGATTCGTTCCAAAGGTGTTTGTTTGGGTTGAGCTCACGGTTCTGTGCAGGCCAGTCAGGTTCAACCAAACATGTCTTTGTATACCTTGCTTGTGCACTGGGCACAGTCATGCTGGAATAGAAAAGGTTCTTCCCCAAAAACTGTGTCCACAAAGTTGGAAGCATGGCGTTGCCCAAAATCTTCTGGTACGCTGAAGCATTTGCTCTTCACTGAAAGTAAGAGGCCTAGCCCAAACACCGAAAAACAGGTGTGTCCCAATACAAATACACTGCACTGGTCAATATATTGTAAATAGATTATACATTTAAATATCACGTGGTGCTGCAGGGGTTTGGTTTACTTTTTTGTTTACTGATTGATTCTGTTGAGTTCGGTGAGGCCAATTAAAATATTAACGTTCAAGTTTCACGTTTGAGCTTTCTATTGTACATAGTGTAAGGACAATGTGGCTCACAAGCATAGAAAAGTGCGTTTTTATTTACAACATACATCCATCTTTGTTTCCCTTATGACGCTGCATCTTGTCGAACAGAGGAAGTTGGTGCCGCTAAAAAAGGAAAATGTGATTGGTTCTGGTCTGTGTCTGTAATAGGAAGAGTAAGCTGATTGGCTGAGGGCGCTTTCTGCAGGCGTTACGCGCAACGTTATTGGTCCGTTCTGCATTTGGCCCGCCTCGCGAGGACTGTTTTCATAAAGTCCCGCTAAAGCTAGTTAGCCGAGGTCTGATATTTTTGGATAATATCTGATGTTGCTGAGGGCAAAGCAATGTCTCTTTGTCGCGAATTGTCAGTGCGAGTCGAGCGAGCGTGGTAGCTTTGCGCTGTTTTGTTTTTCATCGAACTAGTTTTGTTAGTTCGGGATGTTTTTGCCTTTAACATGGAGACAAAACGAGGGGAGATTCCCAACAGCGTACTGGACGACCTTTGCAGGTAAAAGCCAAGTGAAACAAAGTCCCTCAGTCTGGTCAACTTACATTTTTCACTAAATAAAGTCTAAACAATTAATGCAGTGATGCATATTAAGCATTCAGACACTACATAAACGTCTGTTTCCTTCTTGAATTCAGTTAAACCTGCAAGGAAATCACCTCTGGTCAAAGTGTGGCACCATTTAAGGTGGAACATAAAATTGGGTTAAATAACCCAGCTTCAACTTGTTAAACTTTAAAAACTACGCTGAGAGTAAAGCTTTGTGAATGCATTTCACATCCAGGATAATGTCAGTAGAAGTAAAAGTGGTTAACAAAAACTTGCCCAGGAACAGCATCAGGATTAAAAAAAACTCACCAGTACAGATTTCTGCTTTGAACTGCAGTGAACAGTCTTGGTTCATCCATTATCAAGCAAACTCTATACGTTTCATTTTGGGGTAATTTTGTCATTAAGACGTTACATCTTGTAAGTAAGAAGCAGTCCCAGTCACTAAACTATCAGACTGAAATTAGAAATAAAATGTAACTCCGGAACTATCGTCAGAAATACTCAGTATAAGCCAAAGTTTTTTAATTTTAACATATTGAAAAATAAATACATCATAATCCATTGAACTTGTACAGTGTCTAAAGTAAAATACTGTTTATTTCATACACACAATAACTTGCATAGCCTCTGTAGGCTCTGGTGATTCTGATTGCATTAAACTCTGCAAGGTTGCTGCACTTTGTGTCTGAAGAGTTTTATGTAAGCATAACTTGACTGTAAACTTGTGTGTTTTTCTGTAGTCGCTTCATCCTCCACATCCCCAGTGAAGAAAGGGACAATGCCATCAGAGTTTGCTTCCAGATCGAACTTGCCCATTGGTTTTACCTGGACTTCTGCATGCAGAATTCACCAGGATTACCTCAGTGTGGGATAAGGGACTTTGCCAAGGCTGATATCCTTTCAAGCTCAGCATCACTTGAAATGTATTCTGTGTAATCCTGGAGAGCAGTCTTATTTAGAGACGTAGATCACGTTTTCTCAGTGTTTTTGGAAATCCTCTTGCTTGTGTATCTTTTATCCCCCAGCTCATATTCCTTGACTTTTATCTCACTTTTTAATCACTGTCCATTCCTCCTCCCCCAAGGTGAGGATGTTCAGAAGGTTTTAGAGCAGTGGAAAGAGTATAAGATGGGAGTTCCTACATATGGTGCAATTATTCTGGATGAAACCCTTGACAATGTGAGTGTTACAGCTAATATAGTGAAATTTGTGTTTTGTCTTGAAAACTACTGATTAAAATGAGCTGTTTAGGTAAATCTTGCACATTCTGTCATGTAAATGTTTATTCTTGTTTGCTGTTCCTATTAAACATAAAAAGAAAGGCGAGGTAGATTCTGTTTCTTGCATTTGTTTAGGCATTACTGGTGCAAGGATATCTAGCTAAATCAGGATGGGGTTTTCCTAAAGGGAAAGTCAATGAGGACGAAGCGCCCCATGACTGTGCTGTACGAGAGGTAAGTTTGCCCATTTTGGAGGCTTTCTTTGCATTGATTTCTGACAGCCAAGTAATCTTTGGTCTTATTAGTTGCTGAAAATGCTGAAGTAGGTGTTTTGAAAACTTTAGTTTATGGATCATGTTTGTTGCAGGTTTTGGAGGAGACTGGTTTTGATATCCGAAATCGCATCTGTAAAGACACATTCATTGAACAGAAAATAACAGATCAGCTTGCTCGGTTGTACATAATACCTGGGGTTCCAAAGGACACAAAGTTTAACCCCAAAACCAGAAAAGAAATAAGGGTACAGTATTTTTGTCCTTTCAGACAGACAATTGGTCATTGGTTATTATATTTTTAACATTTGGAAAAATCAGGTGATTTAAATAAATGTTTTTCTTCAGAACATCGAATGGTTTCCTGTTGACAAACTGCCGTGTCACAGAAATGACATGACCCCTAAATCCAAGCTTGGTCTGGCGCCCAACAAGTTTTTCATGGCGATTCCTTTCATGAGGCATGTTGTCTTTCATCTTATTCTGTTATTCACTAGCGATAGGAAATGATCCTCATTCTAATATTGTAGTGAAATGTAACATTTCAAGTACAATTTTCCTTTTTTCCAGACAACTCAGAGAATGGATAGCAAAGCATAAACTGGAATCAACTAGCAGTGATGAGGATTTTTTGTCCAATGGTAGCACTCCAATCAAACCTTTTCGGTGAGAGAAAATCACAGTGGGTTTCTTCTTCACTGAATGTGTTTTTTTTCCATGTGCAGAAGTATTTTAGACAAAAAACCTAATGTGTCCTTAGTGCTGCACTTCAGTGAATGTGTCATCCGGACATCACTACATAGTTTCTCTTGGCAGAGAGTGGTCCAGGCTGCATTAATTAGGCACATCACTGTCCATATATTGGTAATGGAGTTCCTTTGGTACTTATTTAATTATGTCCATTAATCTTAGGTTAACTTATATATAATCCTAAACACTGATTTTTCCTGATTTTTAAAGGGTATTTCAGTGGCTGAAACTTGCTGCCACTGCTGCTTTAATTTGAGACTAAAATGCATTAAAAGTGATTAGAATTGGAAACCGTTCACTCCATTAAAAAAATCATGATGTTCTGTGGGGGTCCTCACTGTTGATAAAAGGGTTGAAAGGGAGTCACAGTTTTTGTTAAGCAGCACATTTTCAAACACATTTTTTAAAAATCAATTTTAATTAAACAACCTCAAAGGCCCTAATATACCTACATACACATGCATATTCATAACACTGGTTTCAGTTTACTTGTCTAAATATTAGTTATCTATACATAAAATCTATACTTTTACTATCAACAGTCTCATGGGATTTAGTGTCTAAATATACAAATCTTTTAAACTAAAAAAACAAAATGAATGTTGGCACCTATGCTACTTGAAACAGTGTAGAAAATATTAAACGGCTTTTCATCTCCTTGTTTCTTCCCCTCAGCTCCAAACCCAGACGCACACAGATGCCAATGGATGCATCACCAGGAGATGGCTGGACAAAGCAGAAGCAACAGAAAGCTTTTGGACAACCTGGTCAATGTGAGCTTGCTGACTTTCTTAAAGTCAAGGTTAGTGTTAAAACAGTGTTTGTGTGTACACCGCAGTTTTGGGCTTACCTTGGATAAATAAAAAAAATGAAATGCTGCCCTATAAACTTTCTGTTATCAGAAAACATTAAAAATACTTCAAACAAATATAACTGACTTGTGTTGAAGTGTATTTAAACAATAGGCAATGTAAATGCAATGGGTTTCAAAAGCTTATAGATTGTTTATTTTAGCCTCTTATTTTCCAATAATTTGTTTAATATACCCTTTTGCCATGACACATACATTGTTGTTGATATGGCATTAAACAACAACAAAAGCATATGAGTTTCATCAATATAAACACTTTTTGTATTTATCACAGCAGCACAGATTCATTGCATCAGGTTCTTTTCCCATCAGTATTTGGAAAAGAACCTGTTTAAAACCCTCCCAGTCGCTTTTTAATTATGCAAATAGTTTTGTCTCATTTGATAGATGCTCATTTTAAACATGTTCCAGCTTGTCCCTCATTTGGAGAAAGATCTGGAGACTGGGGAGGTCAAAATATAATTCTCAAAACGTTCTTTGGATTTGAAATAATTTTGGTTCAATTTTGAAGAATGCTTGATCATTATCCTGTTGAAGAATGATGCGTAAACTGGAAGGAATTTTGAAGAATTTGTGAATGTCAATGCACTAAAGAGATACCTGATATATCTTCTTCAGAAACAGTGTCTTAGGGGCTAAATAATGTTACTGCATAAAATACTGAACAATATATATTGTTGAAATATGAAAACCAGTCAGATACATTTATTTCTAATGCTTTCTTGTGTTTAATATTTGAGAAAGCGATTAATTTTTAATTTTTTTTTTTTTTTAATCCTGTGCTGGGCCTAAACGTCTGAGAGTCTGAGTGACAAGTAGCATGTAGTGCAAGTACAAAATAGATACCAGAAGAGGGCAATGTTGTTGTAGTGATGCCTTTGTGTCCACAGCGACTTGTAACCATCCAGTTTTCTAAATGTGTCCTTTTTGTGTGTAAGTAAACGCAATTAAAACCATTATAATGTGACTGAGTGATGGTTGCATTCACATTCACAAGTTTTCACTGTTTTGCATTTTGTTGACACTGAGCACGCTAATCTTGCTCATGGTCTGGTAAAAGGCCCTAAATCTGCATGGCGAGATTAGAAGAAGGCATTAAACTGTGATGTTTCTGCAGAACCACAATGTGAAAGGCAATGGGAAGAAACACCAGGATTCTCCCAACATAAAGAAAAGGACGAATGAGATTACTAATCAACAGGTACTTGTCTCCCTAATTACCATTAATGGTCAGTAACCTAGAACTACAACCTTCCAACTTGAGTTTGTATCTGTTTTCTGCAGAAAGATGAGAAGACGTTTCAGCCCAGAAGACTGCAGGATCATTTTGATGCAGGTACACATATCTGTGATATGTATATTTCTTTTTCTTTTTTTATATTATTGAAATAAATAACTGGACTAAAGTAGCCGTTATATTGATTTTCTCGACAAGGGTTTGTTTGGATTGAGTTGTGTAAAAATATTGGTTTTGTGTACAAAATTAGCTTTCTCCACAATTACAAGGTTTTAAATCTGTACACATTTCATCAGTTTGGTCTAGACTCCCTCTCCAAATACCTAGTTCACAGTATGACTATCAGAATTGGGGCCTAGCAGATAATCCATAACCACTTGGATTATCATAAAAGACAGGGTAAAGCTTAAGATTGCTAAGATAACTGTCACAGTCATGATGTTAAGCCTGATGCACTCAAGATCTGGGAAGGTTCAAAGAGATTATCCAAACATAACTGGTTCTAGCATTTACTGATCTAAACGTTTGAGCATCATGAAGTAAAAATGCTGTAATCAAGAAGGATTCTGCCTGATTTTGTGTGAGGTTATCAAAATTGTTTATCTGGCTTAGGCCAATATTTTTGTTTTATGACGGTCCGACTGTCAAGAAATATAAGAAATGCTTAATTACTTCAACATTGTATTAGTTATGTGTTTTAGAAGCCTGTTTGTAAAGCAAGTAAGTTTTGGTTCTGCCTTAACCTTTCTCTCCTGCAGATGCAATGAGTGACGCGCATGGCTCAAACGGACAGTCCGATTCTTCATACGGTGAATACGAGCAGATTCTCTCCTCAAAGTCCTTCCTCAGCTTCAAGTTCGACCGGGAGGCAATCATGAAGTCCTGCTTTGAATCCTGATGCAACCAACTACCCTTATTTCACTTTTCAGAATTTTAAAGACATGATCCGTTGCACCTTGAGCCACTCTGGCAAACTCTCCCAGTCATAGTAGATTTTCCCTGTTTTTTGAAACAAGGATGGTCATAGAATGGATGTTGGACCAATGTGACAAATAAAGTGAGGTACATTTAATTTCTACTTTCATAAACTTTCGCAGGTTTATGTGTACATGCTTTGAAGTGCAGAGGGTCTTGGATCATTTTAGATTTGGAGTATGGCAGAAAGTCTTTTCAAATAATTGCTCCCAATTTTTTTTTCTTTTTTCCTTTTTGCATTTTTGGGTTCACACTGCGCTCTTCTAATAAAGTCTCGACCAGGAATAGCTGCTTTTTCCCAGGCCAGTTTTCTGTATTAAATCAGTAAAAGCCTAAACGCTCTACACTCTGCTTTAGAAGAGATAGATATACTTGCTAAGAGGCAAACTATATGGTGGATGTTGTGCTGTTTCAGCTTCTTCTGAATGCACATTCAATCCATATATAATATTGGTCTGTGCTTTGATGGATTCATTTTTTTGTTCTGAACACTGTGCACCTCTGGATAATGCAGACATCCGGTCTTCTGCCTCGTTTGTAGGTTTATTAGTAGGCCCAGTTGCATAGCCATGTCAGATCTACTGAAGGGTAAAGTATTTGTTTGCCATACCTTCAAGGCTCTTGCAGTATGTTATAAAACGTAATACTTTTATGATTTGAGCTTAATGAAAACAACAAAACCTTACTTTTAATAAATCTCACCTGTAAATTGAAAAGGTCACAGATTTTTAAGGGGAGTCAGTGAGGTTCTTTTAAGCATTTTAGCATCAATTCTCAGAGGCAACAGCTATTCTGAGCCGCAGAAGCCTGGTACTGTAGATTTGGTAGTGATGATGGAGCTGTGCACGGTTTATTTCCTTTCGCCATTTGGGATCCACCAAGGACAAACATTAGTCTATCTTAACTTTTTTCGCTTGATAGGTTTCATTGATTTTAGATGGTCAGACTTTGTTACGGTTGTATTGTTTGTTAAACTTTCAACCTCTGTGTCACCCTTGAACATAAAGCTTTAATGTGTCATATTTAGATTTTCTTTATTTTTTTTTAAGAGGCATCTGTATATTTTTAATCATGCTGAAACTGCTGCTGGTGAAGTTTTACATTTGAGTCTTCATGATAATGATTCATCCACTCGCATTTGTCTCTGTGAAAGTGGCACTGACCTTTTTTTCTTTTCTTTTAAAAGTGAATTGCAGTCTGTCTGGAAATCTCTTCACTTCTATGCAGAATTTACACTGTGCATGTTCGTCTGATGGTCATTTATATTTTCTCCCTGTATTTTTTTTTTCTTTTCTTTTCATTTTTTTTTTTAATAAAACACTGTTTTTCTTTGGCAGTAATGGTAGTTTCTTCCTGACCTCATTTAGTAAAGCAGACTTTGTCTCCTAAAGGAAGCTGAGCAGCATTCAGATGCATTTTGTTTGTCTTCGATAGGATGATAAGTTCTCCCAGAAGAGCACTTACTGTCCCCAGAAGGGACAGTGAGTTTTGTTTAGAAAGAAGTCTTAGAAAGAATTGTCCAACAGGGCTTGTTACTCTTTTTAAAAAAAGTTCACAATTGACTTTCACAATGTTACTTTAATCAGCATTTTATATATATATTTTTTAAGTACTGTATATACATTGCGCACATACACACACACACACACCTGGCCTGGGAAAAAAAGCAAGAATGATGTCTTGGCCTCCCCAATCTCCTATGGGACCATGGTGTATGGGACGAGCTGGGCAATTAAGTTTGAAATGGGCGTCCAGCAAATGAGACCAAACTATTTGCAGGCTTGAAAAGGTGCTGGGATGGTTTTGACAAAAGTTATTTCCAAAAATTGCTAAAAAGATGGTCATTTTGATTAAACCTTTGCACATTACACTTCAAAACCAACCAGTTGTGTTGTTTATTATTTATATATATATATAATCTGTTAGTGACTTGCATGTTTGATTTGGCTTAGAGTTTACGTCGAATGTCAATCCTGACATAACCCTCTGCATTTATCTGGACTTGGGACTGGCACAAGGAATCACTGCTTGTGACCCCTTATGGATATATATATATATATATATATACACACACACACACACGCAAGTGTCTACTGAATTCAGTTTGCCTTTACTGCTTTCCTTTAGCTTTTTTTTATCTTTTTTCCACTCACATGTCTACAACTGTTGTGTCTAAACTGGCTGTGACCCTGGCCCAGTTCCATTCAAATTCATGAAAATGCTATAAAAAGAGGAGCCATTGTTTTGGATACAGCCAAATAGCAAATGCATCTTTAAGGAAACATTTCAGGAAAAGCAAGATTGGTGAGACTTGTGATGCAAGTGGGGCGAAATAATGTCACAAACATATCTAAGAGATAAAACGATGGATAAACGTACAGATATGCTGTAGTTTTTAATCATTTGCACAAAATTTCCAGTTGAAATTTTGCTTCCAAATTTTGCTGCTAAACACAAAAATAATGAAAAGTTTACCCGTTGCCACCACAGACTACTCTGGTACCATATAAGTATGTCTACACACTGCAGACATGGTCAAAAATGTCCATTCGCCAATTCTACTGGAAATCCAAATTCCAAACCCATTCGTTGTTTTCATTTGGAACAATGTGTAATATATGTGTTATCTCAGGAATTTCAGGAAATCTCAGTTTAGCCTCTAACACTTTTTCTAAGCTGGAGACAATCACTTTGCTTCCAGTTGTTAGGTCTCCTGTACGAGAAAATCTCAGTTTAATCACTCTTTTATTGACCTGGAAGATGGTGGTACATAATAAGGCTCTCTGCTTACTAGCAAATCTATTAGCAGCAACCTCTGCAGGACGTTAAACTGCCAAGTGTTTGTTTTTGAGCGGCTCAGTCAGCCGGAATGTGTTCAGATCCGTGTGTAATGGACATGACAGAGGCTACTCATTAAAATTGCTCACAGGAGAGCATGCATTAAATGAGGGATTATTAGTAGATTATGACTAGTGGCCAAATTTCACATCCAAATATACACAGCGTATCACTTCTGTCCTTTCAAAACCATGTCAAATTGTCTACATAATTTGATAGCACCATTTCAGGAAACATGGACCAACAAAAATACTTCAAAACTAATCTGAGTACAACATTTTTACATTAAAAGCTAAGAACGTTGCTTTCCTACCCCTGTAAAGTTTCTATTGTGGAGATGCTCGGGTTTGTATTATGTATGATTCTAATTATTCATTTGTATAAGTGCATGTTACTCTGTGGTCTTTTGTGTTCTTGTGTACAGGATGTTTGATCACCGCTCAGCGGAATCAAGACATTTCATCATAAAACACTGCATGAAATCTTGACCTCAGGATTGAAAATCACATCAAATTTACATGTTAAGCGTATATCGTCTCCTTTCCATGGGTTTCTGTTGCCTTGACCTAGACCTGAAAAAAATGCTGTGTGTTTCTCTAGAGGACATGCTGTCTCCATTTCCACTAAAAGACCTGTTGTTGGTGCCTCTCACTTGCTCTTCCAGGAATGAATGTGAAAGGGGGCTGAGTAATGTGATCACACTCTCAATTCGGCTCAGCTTCACCCGTGTAAGAGCCCATGCCGGGGTCTTCTGCCTTTCTAGATTGCTAATGCAGCCCCCCTCAATTATCTCGTTGGTCTCGTTGGGTGTGTTATAGCCTTTATTCTCCATTGTGAACTTCTTAGCACACGCTCTTAGCACCTTCCCATTACTATCAGTCCTGTTACAAAACAGTTAACACAGATCTAACAACTTTCCCAAATCCAGAGGAACCGTCGCCCCGCAGGCCTCCCGCTGCTCCCTGAAAGAATTCACTTGATTGCAAGTTGCATTGTTTGATAGAGGAGATTGCTTTACGTTTATGTAATTAATGCTTTGTGAGGATTCGAGTGCTTTGTAAAGTGACTGTTATTTTGGTCAGCGAGCATCTCATTAGTGACTTCTGTAAACTGTTCCGAAAAAGTGACTTGAAAAACAGGAGAAAGAAGAATTCCAGAACCAAACTTGTGCAATGTCCAGAAAACTCTGCTTTGTGTTCAGGGTAAAGCGCAATAATTTGCCCTTCAAAACAAAGAATGAATCAAATGATCGATTAAATAAATTAATCAGCATGCATTCACTTCTAAAAAGTTATGACATTAGAAGTAATATTCCGAAATAATGGTTAATTGAAAATTCACAATTAACCCCACAATGGTGTAGTCCATAAGCAAAAACATTTTTATGTCCAAATACGTATTTTTTTTTTTTTTAAGGTTACCTTACATTTTTAGTCCTCATCTACATTAAAATGACTGTGTGTCAATCAGCGAGGGCAAAAAAGTACTGTTTCCTTCCCTTTTTTGAGTCTTTGGAACACTCTGACAACAAACAGCAGCCTTCATTCCCTCCCAGCTTATAGTGCTGCACTGCTGGACTTCGTTCTAGGCTTTGTGTGTGTGTGTGTGTGTGTGTGTGTGTGTGTGTGAGAGAGAGCTTGAGAGACTAAGAGATTAGTTTCCATTCAGGAATACCTACAACATTCCAAATCCAGAGAGTGAGAGATGGGGGACAGTGAAAGAGATTAAAAGAAGGAGAGAGAGAGAGAGAGAGAGAGAGAGAGAGAGAGAGAGAGAGAGAGAGAGAGAGAGAGAGAGAGAGAGA
>JBBIGB010000034.1:3331065-3344378 GCA_037577075.1 Alestopetersius hilgendorfi
CACACACACACACACACACACACACACACACACACACACACACACACACACACACACACACACACACACACACTTTTGTAGTCCATTCAGAATTACTTGCACCAGAGTGAGACACAAATAAGCAGAGAACGAGGATTTCCTTCGCTTTTTAAAGCCTAGTGGTTTTGACAGGAAAATTCTTCCTCCGTTGAATGTTGCCCAACAAACAAACAAACATTTACTTTATAACTGCCAGTTCTGCTCTGAACTAATCCATTAAGAACTGGTTCAAACATTTAACAAGAGCCTACTGTTTCTTGTTTGAATTGTCTTTGGCTCCCTAAGAATTCTTTCAGTGCAACACTTAACAAACTGGTCCAGAAGGACCAAGAGCTTTCACATTTTAACTAAAGCACAACCCAGTGCAGGTGGTAGCCTAGTGGGGCAGCTGGTAGCCTAGTGGTTAGGGTATCTGCCTTGTGATCAGGAAGTTGTGGGATTGATTCCCAAGACTGCTAAGCACCTCTGAGGTACCCTCACGCAAGGTACTGTCCGCTTCCTGGGTGCAGTGTTCATGTTGTTCACACCGTGTGCTGTGGTGTGCTCACATATGACAGAATGGTCGCTTTGTCGTCTCCAATATGTATGAAGCAAACAAAACAAAATTATGGACCATTCGGGGGTCCCTGAGAATCGACTTTAAAGAGAAGTTTTTACAAGTGACCTGTTCAAGTTTGAAAAACTTCCATGTAATGTAAGAGTTTCTCACCAATCAAATAATTGCTAGTGTCTTCGCCTCTAAGAGTGTAGGATTACAAAAAAAATCTCTTTGTTAGCCTGTGTAATCCATAAAAACCTGAATTGGTGCTCAGGCAACTTGTAAAGGCATCTGTGTAGAGGTGTAGTAGTTCATCTTGTATTACAGTACTGAATCAGGGCTTACTCTGTGTAACTACATCATCATGCATTGTTAGAGGAAACTGACTCATTTGAACAGTAATACATGCTAATAAATGCTTTACTTAGTCACAGTTCTGAAGCATTTTATGACGGAACCAGCCTTCCTCTTTCGCGATCTCATCCGTAACTTTTTTGCACTTTTTAAAAAAAAATTCTGGAACTGGCATCTGAGAATCTGGCCACACTCACGTATCCGGGAGTTTTTTCCACTGCAGATGTGTCGGTACGTGCAAAGTGGAGCGTAGTCTGAGAAAGCATGAATGACAGCCACACGTGAAAGTAGCCACTTAAATCTCCAATAAAATATTAAAGATCTACAAAGCAAACATTTAACCAAGTGTGTAGTTTTGCCTAAACACTTACTCAAATAAAAATACTGTTAATTCATTCAAATGAAATAATACATAAATAAAGTTTGAAGAGGAGTTTAAAGTAGCAGTTAAAAGAAATAGAAACTTTTGAGTTCCTTTATGAACCTCAGAGGAACTTCTTAATTAAGAACATTTGGCATCACTAAAGAGGAAGTGAAGCTTATTAACCTCATTTATCTTCTTGAGATTTTATTTTTTGCTTTTATGTTAAACGCTAAAGTGACAAAACAACAAAACCACGAGTCTGGAAACTGACCCAATACGACAGAATGAAAGACTGAAAGACTGGACTAAAAAATGTAAAGGAACTGAATACATTCAAAATTCTCTTTTCAGATCATCATTTGAACTGATTCAGTGCCAATTCAGCAAAAGAAATGACCAAACCACATCCCAGTGGGTACAATGATCACTTCCCTTACAATTTTGAGCTCAGGTCCCCTATTCAAACATCTCCTTTAACCCCAATTGTTTGGTTTGAAATGGGAAAACAAATCACTGACTAATCTACGATGACCTTCTTGAACTGAATTGTGCAACCAAATAAGGGACAACTCCCCTGTGTTTGCTCATGGTAAGGTAATCTGTTCAATGAAAACTAGCCTATGACCCCAAACAACATCTTGCCTAACAGGGTTTCCCAAAGACATCTTAACACAAAGATCATTGTTAGAACAAGCACCACATTACACCACCTCTCCACCAGTTGTTCTTGGAAAACCCAGACCAGTTAAACTGGTGAAGCTACAATGCTCTGAGATCAATCTGCATTAGCCTTTGTGGCGGGTTTAACCATTTTGTCAATTTCAAAATGATTAGAAAGAGTCAGAAATGTTTCTAGTCTCTAAAACCACTATGAAACGCCCATTGGCTTTGAACGTCCCACAGCCTAATTAGGAAGTTATGCTTCCTTTCTAGTGAACACACGCAGCTTTCACACCGCTAGACATGCTTTGAATGAAAATACTGACCCTGATGATTCTTCTGCCTGAATATTTCCAGCCCTCCGTTGTTCCTATGCAGACCATTTCAAAGAAACGCAAAAGCCTTCACACTTTTACAGTATTTAAGCTTTAAAACCTCAAAGGTCATATTAATTTCATAACAGAATAATTCTTAGTAGTTACTGAATAATAAGTCTGACTAATAACTGGGTCAAGAGGTTAAAAGCACCACAATGTTAAAACTGAACTGAATGTGGGCAAAAAAGAAAGAAAAGAGCACATTTTTGCTTCCATCCAATTTGATAAGAGCCTAAATATTGGGATTTAGAGCTTAGTTCAGGAAGAGTGTGGTGGATTTTACCGTTTTGAAATTTCTAATCCACGTCAGAAAGGTTGTAATTATAGACTACAGGCCAGTTCGCCTCATCGGACGGACTCCAGACAGCGAGCAAAGGATTTTTTTTTGCCATGTGCCACGTTCATCCCCCGCTCCCTTCTGATTCTTAAGTATCAGGCTAAATGGCTGGTTCTGTAACTTTAGAAGGATCGACCCTGAAGGCTAACAATGACACAGAGTCTTGAGTAAAGTGGCTGCCTGGAGACCCAGTGGTCATGAGAAAGTTGCCAAAACCTTTTCTAGTGGAGGCTGCGCATGGGGCTTAGCTCCTGAAGCATAATGCCTGCATTCACCCAGTCAGATGAAGGAGGGATTGTGCAAGTGTGCTGATGTGAGAGAACAGAGAATGTGTTCCCCCTGAGCACCTGTACCTGCCTCATGCTAAAATCCTGGGACCCCCTGACCCCATGAATATGCACTGAGGCCTGCTCTGATTTCAGTTGATATTCAATTGTTTCAAGTTGTTTAAGCTCTGCAAACAGATTATTGCACTAATTTTTCAGGAAAAGGTATCCTTAAATTTAACACAATTTGAAGTGTTTTTTTCAGACATATATATATATATATAATTAAAAATAGGAAAACTTGTATATATATCTATATATACTACGGCATTTACATGTTGACTATTCGAATTCAGAGGCGTGAATCGACGCCCCCTGAGTGAAGTTGTGTTTTTTCCTCTCTCTTGTGTACGCAACGCAATCTCTGCCACTGACTGGCTTATGCTGACTCACGTTCCTTGGTTTAACCAATTATTATAGTCCCTTAATAAAAAGGGCAGTAACGTTAGCGCGAGGGGAATCTTAACACAAGACCCCAACAAGAAGAGAGACATGCAGCGGAGAACACAGACACACATCACATGTGTGGAAATGCTTCAGTCTAGACACACAAACAGCACGGAGACCTGCACAACCTGCAGGTCTGTGTTAAAGTAAAATAAAAGTACGAGCGTTCTGCACTGCTATCATGGCTAACCGTAGCACTGCAAGCAGTCCCTGCCACGGCTTAAACTTTTCCTACTGTCAGCTGAGCTCTTAAATTTACCAGAAGAATTCACGGTATCAGCCTTTGTTTAGTTTAGTTTAATTGTCATGTTGGCTGTTAATTTTACAGAGAATTAAAAGTGGCTCAATGTTGGACACCCGTGTTCCATTGCTGCGTGCGTGATGATGTCATCAAACAAGTTTGATGACTGACTAGTCGACTTGAAAAAGTTGTTAATGCCATGATACGTAGAGCAACAGCTCCAAATAAGCCTCAGACATTTGACTGCAGTTTTACATGGATACTGGACATTATTATTGTTTTATTTTTACTTCAAATTGAGTACGGGTTACGGATTTAAATAATAAACAAAAAAAATGTAAAACTGCTTTCTGGATTCGCTTTCAGATGCTGCTTACAAAATCACACTCCTTTGCCAACATGACCTACATTATCAAATGATCACCTCTTTTGAAGGTGATCTACTAGAAAATGTAATTGTACTTTTCAGAGATAACATCTTGAACTCTGGAACATGGTCATTCTTATAGGCCCAATTAAGTCTTTAAACTTTGTCTTTCTTCACAGGTTCCTCTCATGAACATCACTGGGGCTACCATGGTGAGTAATAATGCATCACATACTAAAATATTAAACACACAACTAGACATTTTGAATGTAATTGGAGCTTGCAACAGAGATACTTAAAGAAAAGAGATATTTTAAAGCCAGTCCTCTAAGGTCCAGTCATGAAAAAAGACTAGAGTTGTCCCAATTAAGATCTTACAAGCATCTGTAAATGAACTTAAATGAATTAGTCCACATTGTAGTTATGTGGACTAATCATTGAAGTACCCACCCACAGGTCATGGGTGCAAGATAAGAAGCAGGTTTGGTAAAGATGTCATGCTACAGGTTGATCCACAGGCCCTAACTTGAGTGAGTTCATAAAACTAGGATTTCTTACATGGGCACAAATCTTAAACCCAAATGGAAGATCGTCCAGTAAAAAATTATCACTTGGCTCTTCCCTTATTATACAGGCTTGAGCTTGGTTTTAAGTTACCTGGCCAACTAAGAAATCCCACTTTGTGAAGTGTGGTATGAGCTGGAACAGAATGTGGACTGTTTTCCCTCTCATGGTTTGGTGGCTATAGACAAATGGATTGGGTTTCTCTCGTGGACAAGAGTTAAGACTGCAGCTACAGTCTCTACAAGGACTGAATTATCACCTAACCTGTGTCATTCAGTGAAGTCTGCTGACATATTAACCCATACTTCAAGGTTGCAGAACAAGGAGCCCTTGACGTCTGTTCTGGTTAATACACACTGTCGTTAAGGCTCAAAGTCATAGATAGGATTTGCTGCAAACGTAGTTTTCCATTAGACATTAAATAAATTAGATAGCATTATGTTTGATAGCATTCTTCTGTCTTGATAAGATGATAGTTTGGAACTAATGATAGAAGCTTGGCAATCATTCATTGTGGTGTATAGTACAACTTATTACATAATAACAAGATAAGAATTAATCAGCATTAGTTATGGCTGCTCCTAGGGTCAGACAAGGGCTTGAATTTGCATAAGCTTATTCATATTCTAAATAACTAAATAACTTGACCTTTTTGGCTCTTGACACTTTAGGCGTAAGTGAATGTGGAAGTTCATGCTGATGTTTTATAATTAACTTCATGACACCAGAAGGTCAGTTATGTCAACAATTTGTCAACTATTTCCATCTTGTCTCTCAGATCAAGAAGCATGGCTGTCCGCTTTCCGAGACTGTAGTGGAAAATCTCAGTCTCCGATTGACATTGAGACCAGCATGGCCACCTATGACCCCAGCTTGCCCATGATAGAACTGGAAGGTTATGACCTAACAGACAGCTCACCTCTAACGCTGATAAACAATGGACACACATGTAAGCCAGTCGGGTTCAACTCCAGCCTTCTATGCCTAAATGTACAGTTTGTTAAGTTAGTCAGATATGAGAGGTATTCAGCTAGAAAAACCTTATTTTGACTTTTTTTAGGAAAAATTATTTGGCACAAATAAACTAGGGCTAACCTGAGGCATTGGTTTTCAGAAGCTAAGTTGTTTAAACCACACAATTTGTGGCCTGAGCAACACATTTTATCAGGAAAGTCCTTCACAAAAGGTCAGCGGTTATATCTAAGCAGAACATTTGAAAAATAAATAAGCTATAACTGGTACATCGCTTCAAAATTATCTAAATAATTAAACGTGTTTGTTGCTTGAGTTCTTGTAGGAGGTGGGGGTTAGGGGGGCAGGACTGCTTCCATACCATTGCCTCACCACAAACTAAAATCCTAATGATGAAAAACGAAATTTAATTCTGATTTGTATTAGGCATACTCTCTTACTGTCTATGTGGCTCACAAAAATTTAATTTGACCAAGGGGCTACAAACAAGGCTTCTACAGCAACATATTGCGTATACAATGTAATGGCCTACATTATTTATTTTCACTCAAGAAACTCAAGAAACAAAAATTTAAATTACGCTTATTTTTATTCAGTAAATATTCAAAGCCTGTGAAATGCTGTATGGGCCCGCCATAAGCACATTAAATCAGGTCAACAGTTACTGATATAGGTTTAGGTTTAGAAAAGCATAGAAAAGCAATAGATCATAGAATCAGAAATGATTTTGATAATTTAAAAATATCTTTTAAGCTAGTAATGGAAAGGTTGTTTGTAGTTTGAATGTTTATTTAGCAACAGTTGCGTTTCTTAACCATGAAACTATACAAAATGTTAGGAAACTCAGTGAATGCACTGTAAATCATTTTGCAATAGTCTGTAACAAGTGTCAGCCATGGTAAAGGATATTCATGGCCATTGTTTCTTTTTATAGTGCTGCTGACTTTGCCCAAAACCATGCGCATAACGAAAGGATTCAATGAAGTCTACCTGGCTGCTCAGCTTCACTTCCACTGGGGGACAATTGAGGTTCCTGGCTCAGAACACACCATAGATAACATTCACTTTCCTGCTGAGGTGAGAATCTCTAATAGCTTTTTTTTATAATGTCCACTCTTGGAACATGTTGCTCCACTCTATAAATAATGGGATCTGTGTTGCACCTCTTTTGATTTGCACACGTCATGTTTACACTTGGTGTTGACCTTGAGGCTGATGGGATTAAATTTGTTTTATGAGATACAACAAAATAATAACCATATTGTGATTATTCTTTTCTTTCCTTTTGAGATCCACGTGGTCCATTATAACTCAAAATATGCCAACATGACAGAGGCTGCAAGCAAAGCGGATGGACTCGCTGTTTTAGGAGGCTTTATTGGGGTAAGCCATGCTCTTTCTAACCTGCTTTACTTGGTAAAAGTGAATAACAGTTTTTTGTTATTGATTCAGATTGACATGCACGTAAAGAAACTGTGTTACATAGCCCATATCTACCTAATATATGTGAATGTTCTATTACAGATTGGTCTTCATGAGAATGAAAACTATGAGAAAATCTTGTCTGCACTAACAGATGTTAGCATAGAAGGTAAATACTCATGAAACACTACTCATACATCATTCTAGGTTTACCTAGGATTCTAGGTGACTTGGCATTCAGGAATGCTGTATTTGATAGAGGCCTGGATTGTGCTCCTTTCCAAGACCAAATAACATCGTAAATCTGTTGTTCTCATCTCAGAGTCGAACACAGAGATCCCGGGTTTTAATGTCCGTCACCTTCTACCAAATAGTCTGGAGAAGTTTTATAGATACAAAGGGTCCCTGACTACTCCACCATGCTTCCAGACTGTCAACTGGACAATGTTCAATGAAACAATCACAGTATCAAGGAAACAGGTTGGTTCTATCACCTTGTAGTGCCTATTTATGAGTGTTGGTGCCCCTTCTGTAGTGTATATAGATTTTAGGGGAACCCTCAAGGGTGTCGAAGTCTTTAGAGAAAACCTAATAAAGTTAAAGCATATTTTAAAAAATCAGCTGCTGATGTGACCACTACATCACTGACTGTGAATACAGGCAGAAGCCTAAACAATCATGCAGTAAAAAGTAGAAACTCTATGCTATGAGTCTTTATTGAACGAACCACTCTAGAAATGTTACATACAAGGAAAAATGAGGTTAATATGTCTGGTATAAGCTTCATATAAAAACGTCTTTTAAAAACTTAAAATGTCTTTAATCCAAAATGACAAAAAGTATGTTCATTGCCATTAACTAAAATCCCTTAGTGAGACAAGCACTATTCTTCATTTTTTGCTTGTTTTCAAATGTATGTTACAAACTGAAGGCCTAGCTCTATTAGTCATGGTCCACCTCATACAGGCCTCTGGTGTACATGGTAGTCATTTTCCACCAGTTTTGGTCAATGTTAATCCCTGATCAGCACTGCATAAAGAACGTTTTGCTATTATATTTTAATACAAATGGTATAGTGTTACAAAAACTAATATTGGCACTCTCTTCGTCAGTTGGCTGCTCTGGAGGACACCTTGAAAGCAGGTCAAAACCAGCTTCTATCCAAGAACTTCAGAACTCCCCAGCCTCTTCACGGGAGACAAGTCTTTTCCTCCTTCAGTGCTTTGTCCAGTGAGTACATATCCATAATCACCATAATTATTCAGCAATGCCAACTAATTGAGAGTAATCCACAAATAATTAAGAAATTGTTTTTCATTCAGATTATCCTCTCGCAACTTGGTAATCCTATTTCTCAATCTCATGTTGCAGGCTGGAGCTTTTAAAAGCCCTCGGTTATCTTTCATAATGCAAACAAATTTCAATTACTGGCACTTAAAGTTCTTTTAGTCTGTAAAAAAAATGTTGACCAAATATTCAGCAGTGTCCTCTCATTACAAAGTAAACTGCTTATCTCTGTAAACAAACAAGCACCTTGTGTAGTTCACGGTGTTCAGTCAGAACATGGACGAGTGTTTTGGGACCTTTCTGAGAAAGTCTGGCTTTGTGTTCCTTTCAAACATAAGTAGACCAACAGTGACTGTATCAAAAATGTTTTAAGGGAGTATAAATTGTTTACGTACATAGATATGATGTTAATAACTGTGTTTTACAGCTCACAGTTCTGATGTCGCACCTGAGAAAGAACCTTTACCAAAATCTGAAACAAGCCCAGCAGCTGGTAAGCATCTGAATGCGGAATGTATACTAATTTGCAAAGAATGTATAATGTAATATAATGTATATTAATATGACTCTACTACAAATCTATGCATTCACTGTCTTGTGTGTCAAGTATATTGAATAATAATTATTGTTGTTGCTAATATTACTACTATCGGATGTAGATTTATGGAGCCAGGACTGGGAAACACCGACCTAAATAATAGTGACAGGAAACACGCAAAGTTCACATGATAGAGAGAGGGCAATGTGTCATAACTTTAACAGTTCAGCCAGTCCAGAGGCAATTCCAGCCACGCGGTAGTGAAATGGATAAAGCATTGAGCAGAGTGAAGAAATTTCACCTTTATTATTTCTGTAAGAACAGTGAGGGCTTTTTAGCTGCTTTAGCACTGAACTGCAGTCCAAAAATCAAGACTGTCAGAATGCACAGTTAAGAGTATATTGAATAAACTTTGGATAAAATCTTATTTTACATTCTGTCGGATACATTTTAGTCTAAGGAGGTGTTAATTCTATGATATTTTCTGTCTGATTAAACATTCTGTTCCTCTTTTTTATCTGCAGGACTATCCAGAGGTACGCTATTACTATTTCTATATTACTATACATTAAATATCTTTGCTAAATATTTAAATATGTTGTTTCTGTTTCTAAATGAAGACATTTCATCAACAGGTGACCTGCTAGCTATTGCTTTTGGAGCCTTATTTGCAGTGACTTTGCTAGCTTTCTCCATGTACGCTTATCAACAGAGGAAAAAATCCTCAAAGTAAGTTATTTATGTTTTATCTGATTCTGATATTAATAACTAGATTATTAGTACTATGTAAAATAATTATATGCACTTCATCAGTATGTAAAACACATTAGGGAGTCAGCCTGACCTAGTACTCCAGTGTTATGCTGAAGTCTTACACTGATGCAATTCAAGGCAATATATCTTAGGTTGTGGCAAATTTTGCATCATGTTCCTTAAATGTTTCACTGTTTAAATCAGGGATTCTGGGAAAAGTGTCATCTTGAAACACTGAAAGCTTAGCTTGGGCCTTAATTTGTTGCAAAACTTTAGTTTGGCCTGGGGCGTTGAGATTTTGTTGATAGGGAGGGGTAGTTTTGATTTAGGTTTATTGGTCTATTTGTTGAGATGCTGTCAAACTTGGCAAATCATGAATTTTGGCAGAGGCCTCATCTTGAAATATTAGAGGCTTAACTAAGCTTATCTTAGAAGCTTATTTTAATTTGTTTTGATACAACAGCTGTGTTTAAGCTGAGGGGGTTGAGATGTAATGCTTTTGTTGATGTGTCAGACACTAAAAATCCCTGTATTTTGTATGCTGCGCTGTATGGCGAAAAGTGCACAGACTTTTACAGAAAATTTACAGAAATCAGCCACAGCCATTGCTAAGAGGTGTATAATATCAATAACATAACCATTCAGTCTACATAGATGATACACTGAGAGTACAACAGGACACAGCTTAGCAACTTTTAAGAACAACTGTATTGCTACAGAATATGGAGACATTTTCGAAAGGAATGTCTAACATATAGGTGATATAGGTGGACATATAGTGTATTTATCAGAAAACCCATTTTATAGTGGTATTTTAACGGTACAATGGTATATGGTATAAAGTATATGGTTTACTATTGTTATAAAAATGTTAATGTTCCAACATATGATGGGAAAGTAAAATAGTAAATGAAACAGTGTTATCGTGGATTCAACTAAAGTATTATATTACTTATATTATATTTAGTATTATATTTATATTACTAAAATTATGATCATAAAATCAAATGAAGTTTAAATGCTTGCTTGAACGCTTTGATGACCTTCATCTTTTCATTATCAGGAAAACATATTTGTTCTTCAATTATCTTACTCTTTGAACTAACAATCTAACTTCTAGAGTAATCAACCTGTGTAAAGCAACTGCAGCTCATATCGGTGCAGCATTATTAACAAATATTTCTCTTTGTTCTTTTCACAGATTTAAAAAAGACTCCAGACAAAACGTTATTTATAAACCAGCGACCAAAGAAGAGGTATAGATCCGAAGTATGTTCCTCTACTGTCAGAAAAAGTCAAATATTTATGCTGAAGAACTTTCTCAAGTCTTAGTTTTCTAATCCAGGGTTGATGACTGCTGTGTTTCCCCACACAGTTAAGAAATGACTCTTTTTCCACAGTAGTTCCTGTAAATATCGTCATTTTGTTTTCATGTGTTGTGGAAAATCACTCGAATTTGGCATGGTCATAACCCTCTTCTATTTATGATACTATTGAATGTTGCCTACTTTGTGCCATGTTTACAAAATGTTTTTTAAAAAACGAAGTATTTCTCTGGTACCATGTACATGCTACAGGTCACATTATTGGCCTATAACGCACACCTATGTCACTAAATCAAGTCAGTTGGAATGTTCTATGAAAACGTCTCAATAAAAATGTTTTATCAGTGTGTTTCTAATGTGTGTGTGAGTGTGAGGAGATTTTAAAGAAAGTTTAAAGAACCTCCACATATGCGAGTGTTTGAATCCTACGGGTCAAATCACTCGGTTTGACAAAAGTTCACCAGAAAACAAGCAAACTGTGGGTTTTTTTTGCTAATTTTAATTTCAATTTCAATTTAGTTTTTTTCTCTTTATAGAGACTCTGAATCAGTTCACAAAAATTAATAATCAGATTTTTTTTACAGGCTCTGAGTAGGATGAATTCACTCACCCAGAGACATCACAAAATAAGACGCTTTAGAAGAGTCTGGATTGAAAGACGAAAGCAAATGCAGGATCTGACTAATGCCTGCAATGTTGCAGCCACAAACTGGCTACAGATTCTGCAAAATCTCATTAACCTACCAAACCCTAGCACTGTGATACAATTTGGATAAAATGGTTTCTTATAAACATGTAGAATGTTTAGTTATACCTTCATACATGATTAAACAGGGACTTCACAAAGTTCAGATTCAAGCTTAGTGGTGGAAAGTCAACCTCAAGACAGTCAGTTCTTTTACCCTGATGCAGCAGGCAGTCGAGGTCAACTCTTGGCCAGTGACTCAGAGATTTGTAGGTTTTTTTTTCACCCTGACTGGCTTGAGGGCCATTTTGATGAATATGTATGTAATGCATGACAGAGTTGGGCTGAGAATGAATACTGTAGTTTTCATATGGCCTGATTTCAAGCCTTTGGCCTCACCAAACACACTGGCTGAGCACAGAGCATGTGGATCCACATGGTTACTTAATCGGACCAAAAACAGGGAAAGCAGATAAAAAAGGAAAATTCATTCAATTCTTTGGATGGTGCCTTAGAGTGTGCTGGCCTGGTGACCTAGTGGTTAGGGAGTTGTTTCTGCAATCAGAAGGTTATGGGTTTCAATTCCAAGACTATCTGTGGCACCACTGAGCTACCCTTGAGCAAGCTACCATACACACACTTCTCCGAGTGCCTTGTTGGTGGCAGCCCCCTGCTTCACTTGGTGAATGGGTTAAATGCAGAAAAAGAATTTCACATTCTTCACACTGTGTGCTGTGGTGTGTTCGTGTGTGACTATAATGAGCCACTTTACTAACAGTTTATAGAATTTGACCATCTGATGAACTTTCATCACATTAATATGCATTGCAGTGAGAAAACATTTTAGAATGGTTTAATTTCTGCTGTATCCCTTTATCTGGTGCTTAAGTGCTGTTGAGGAGTTGACCTCCATGACAGCTAATACCACTTGTTTAAACTGTACAGAAATCAAATATCAAGCTGTTTCAAGGATCACTTTATAATCCCTTTTATTAAACGGAATGTGATTTTGAGGTTCCTAGAGATACCAGTCCCTACATACTAACTGCCTACAAATGCAGTGGCTCTAAAGTATGTAGGGCAGTGCAGTTTTTAGTTGTTTGTTTAGAGGGAGAGTAGTCAAAAATGGTGGTTCAGATCATTAAGAGTTTTTTTTCTTCATTACAATGACACTACGAGTACAGATGAACTCAGATAACAGACAATTGGGGCAAAGTTTACTTTCCTCTGATCTGATCTGGCAGTCTCCTCCGAGCAAAGAAGGAAATTAAAGCAGGACCTGCCATTGCTCAGGCCAGCGTTTGGAACCAAGGAAGCTTAAGCACACAAGGGCTGGGGAGATAAATGTTGTGCATATGGAGGACAGAAATCCTAAAGTCCCAGGTTTCCAAGTCTTCAAGATTTATTTTAAAATCTCTGTTCTTTCCCAAACTGAGGAAATACATTCTCAGTACAGTGACTGGTCTTATGACAGCAAGAAACAATGGCTGCATCCAAAATTGCAAACTACTTGAGTAGGTACTACATTTAAATTAGAACGTACTGCTCTACCGTTAAAACAGTGCAGTCTGTATAGTATGAATGAGGTCAGTATGAATGGAATTCAGACGTACTACATCCGCTGTCTTGATGATGTCACATGTCATGTGTCGTCACAACAGCGCATTATTTTTTACCTTTACAGAGGGCATTTTCTCACAAGTGTAATTTAACCACA
>JBBIGB010000034.1:3363422-3376870 GCA_037577075.1 Alestopetersius hilgendorfi
CACACACACACACACACACACACACACACACACACACACACACACACACACACACACACACACACACACACAATGTGAAAATGTGCTTGCTGATCTGAAGAAGGGAAAGTATGAGTGGCACTATAATTGTTCAAAAACAAAATAATGTTTGAGTATATTTATTATCATAGACAAATTTACTAATGAACATTCATCAGCTTTTGGCTCTACCATAGCCTTTCTGTAGTAATGGGACAAATAATGATGTTACTCATCAAATAAATAAAGTGTATCTTGAATATTTCTGGCAGCACAATTCCATCCAAAGCTAGAAATAAATTAACAGTACATTCACAAGGACATGGAAATGGGAAAAAATAAAGTGGGATAATGAAAAGGGTTTTTGCCTTTTATTACAGAGGGAGAAAGTAAAGCACTACAGAGACACATAGAACAGATAGAGAACGAGTTCCAGCAGTGAACTGCACCAAAAAACAAAACACTGAGAGACTGACAAAGCTCAGGGGTAGAAATAAAAACAAGTCAGGGAGAGGAACAGTGTTGATGCCTCCAGGTGCAGCAAAGGGAAAGTATAGGACACAGACTGGCTCCTTGGGGTGCGCCATATCAAACCCATCTCAGGGATATTTAGTGATATATATATTTTTAATCCTGTATATAAATAGACTTTAGATTTAAATATGTGAGCCTGGGATTTTACACAACAGCAGAATGGAGGGGAGGATGTCCATGAGTGAGCCCCAGAAGAGCCAGGATGTAAGAAGCGCCAAGGAAGAACAACTGAGGAGACAGAGATGATGAGGAAGGCGGGAGTGGAGAGAGAGAGGAGGAGACAGCGCGTCTAGAGAGTAGTCATGTCGTTGAGAGCCAGATCCAGCTCCTCACTGAGGGCTTTACCCTTCAGCTTCTGAGCGTACACCTCATCTGCATTTCGGCACCAGACACAGATCAGACGCACAGCAAGTGAAACAGACACATGAGATGGACAGAACGAAACAGAGAGTGGAAAAAGAACAGAAGGTCAGACAGAGAACTGGGGTTTGTGCCATCCTTTCTCAAAACGTGCACACAAGAAATCTATTTAATTAGTAAGTAAAATGATTATGGAAACCTGACATAACTCAGCCTGATCTGCCTAATGTACCACAGGGGTTTATACAGTGCCCATCAAAACCAATGGGCAGAATATATATAATATATATGTATCATGCTGTGCAGTAATGCTAGACCAAACGATTACTCACAAGACATCTGCATGCCACTTGAAGATCTTGTTAGTGCTACTCAGTTAATTCAACTCAATGCAGTTTTATTCAGCTTTATGCACTTTCCTCAATCGATACGGGTTTCTGATTTTAAAATGTTTAAAGTGAACCCATAAAACTTCCATGTTGAGATGTGTATAGTTTATCTCGCCTGTTTATAGTTGTCACCAACGAGTGCTAGGTTAACATGCACAAAGCTTTGTTTGTGTAAAATACGAATCATGTTTCCAACCAAAATGAAAGAAAAGGATTTCTAGGAGCCATGCACATCGCTACAGCCTGTATCTTCAAAAATATAACTTTACAGAAGGATAAAAGCTGCTTAATTTTGTAAGTTAATGTACCGCAATCTTAGTAATTTTGGAACATTTTTTTACGTTATAAAGCAATATAAAGCGTGACATGGTTCTGCTCCGATAATACAATAAGTAGAGACTTTAATGTACAAATTCATCTCGCACCTACATTACTCACTATTTTATCCAATAGGTGGGCTTTGTAAGTTTACAATTACAGATTGGCACTTGCACAATTAAGCTACCCACCCTGTATCCCATTCATCAATGAAAAAGACACTAAATTATCTACTATATTTGGGTTTGAAGTAGTAAGAGTGCATGTTTGAATTTTGTTTGAACTACTCGCACTATTCGCACTTAGTACATGCAGCATTCTCTTACTCGACTCACTGCACCGTCTGCAATTCTATATTAATCAAATTATTTGAGTAAAGATGAGAATGCAGTACAGAAAAATGGAAATAAATAAAAATGGAAAGGACATTCCCAACTAAGATGCAATTAATGAGCAAAACATAGGAAGAACTCTTATTAGGTAAGTTGCTTTGAACGTACCTTCCAAATCGTCAATGGTCTTCTCAAGCTTAGCCACAGACCTCTCTGCAAACTCAGCACGAGTCTCAGCCTAAAAAACAGAAACCCGCCAACAAAATGAAGAATCCCTCAGAAACATTATAAATATGTGAAATGGGAGATCTCATAAATCATAAAAAAGAGAATTCCATTAATGTATTAGAAATGCTTTAACTGCTCACCTCTTTCAGTTTTTCAGTGAGTACTTTGATTTCCTCTTCATATTTGTCTTCTTTTGTGGAGTACTAGAGATTAAAGAGCGGTGGTGTAATCAAAGACATGACGAGAATATCTTAAAGCCAAAGAACAATAGAGTTGCACTGCATGATTTCTGACTATGAAGAGACACTGTAGTGCAGCCTACTAGCGAGGATTACAATCAAATACAACACTGCTACAACCAAGGAAGGATTGTCTAACCTTTTATGTTCTTTTATATGCCTAAACAGTGAAGCTTATCCCGTAGTTCCATGGAAAACCATCCAACATGTCAGAGACATTGAGATACAAGAGTGTAGAATGAATTTGGTTTTTTGAGTTTAAAATGTTAAGATTCATCTTATAAAACTTTTATTTGGAATCTAATGCCCAAACTGCATCAAGCTACACTATATGGACAAAAGTATTGAGACACAACTTTTAATTATTGAATCCATGTGGCCCCTCATTTCCAGTGAAAGGCATAGTTAATGCTTCAGCATACCAAGACATTCTGGACAACATTCTGGACAACACCAAGTGAAGTAAGGAACCTTTTCTATTCCAGCTTGTCTGTGCCCCAGTGCACAAAGCAAGATCCATAAAGAGATGGTTGGAGGAGTTTGTTGTGGAAGAACTTGAGTCCTGACCTCAACCCCATCCAACACATTTGGGATGAACTGGACCAGAGATTGTGAGCCAGGACTTCTCGTCCGACATCATAAATGCTCCACAAAATTAATGGGCACAAATTCCCACAGAAACTCCAACTCCATATTAAAGTATATGTGATTGAATGCAATGTATTTGGAGTCCCTGTTGGTGTAATGGTCTAGAATACTTTTGTCCATTTAGTGTATATGTTGATGCTCATACATCTCATTTACTGCTAACATTACAATAATCTGAGCAGAGGAAACAGTCCACAGTCTTTACAATAGTTAATACTTTTTGATGGAAAAAAATAAGTTCAGCCTTTTGCTTCTTCTACATCACACTTCACTGTGTTTCCTCAAACAGCTGGGTCTGTGAATATGTGCATGGGCTGTAATTTAGAGGCCATGTTGGCTTTTGATAATAACATAGCCAACAGCTGCTTCTCCTCCTACCTTCTCTGCCTGCGCCTCCAAAGACTTCAAGTTGTTGGTGACATTTTTCAACTCTTCCTCAAGGTCACCAGATTTGCTATGCCATAGCAGAAGAGGAGGGGAAATTTTGAGAAAGGGGGAAAGCGGGGAGAGAGAGAGAAAGACAGAGAAAGAAAGCACTTTAAGAAGATGGAGAGAGCAAAAGTTTCAGCTAAGGAGACCCCAACCTGAAGAGGGAGAAGAGGTATTTCTGCAAATACCAAGAGACAATCTAGATACCATTAGGCATAAAAACATACAGTTGTGAGAAAGACACGTGTAAGACCTTTAAAAACAGACAGTGTAACCCCTTTTAACAGTGCCCAGATTTAGTGAACAAGTGGGTTAAGCACTCTAGGTCAGTGATGTAAAAGTATGTCAACCTGTAGGACAATGACCTCTCAAAAACCGTGATTCATCTCAGATGTTCTTGTTACGGTGGGTTTGACCTATGATTTTCACACAAGAGAGTTTTGTTCATATATGATACGGCTCAAACAAGAAAAGTTCATGAACTTGGGACTAAATGACTTGGGATTTAGGCATTCTAGTATGGATCTCCAACAAAGATCAGTGCAACAATCTAATGTAAAACAACGCGGTCTCCATATACAAAAACCCATAGAGTGACACCTAAGGACATTCGATACCATTGTGTTCATAAGTCTATCATGAAAAAACACTGAATGAGAGTGGTTTTCTCGGGAGGTTACACCACAGAAACCACTGCTTTCCAAAAACAAACTTCAGACTAAAAGTAACTAGCGTAATGTTTGGATGAGTATGGTGGAGATCTAATGGTGTGGCCTTGTTGCCTGAGAGCCTGGACATCTTGCAATAATTGAGAGATTTATGGCCTTGTGATCTAAATTTCAAAAATGTGTGTGTTACTCTCACCGAGAAGAGAGTTCCTGCCATTTTAAATCTCCATTCAGCCCTGACCTTAGTCCTCTAAAAGTGTCTAATGACCTGAAACTGAGTGCTCACAAAAGACTCCAGTTTTCTACAGAGCAATGGGCCAAATTGCTATTAGTTCAGATTATTCCAAAGGTTTCACAACCCCTTTAACACAACTGCATGTGCCAAACATTATAACAGTGCTTACCAAAAAAGCCTTAGGAAAATGACATTGTCAAGAAATTCAATAAACGTTACACTTTAGTTACATACCTGGTTTACTATGCGAACTATTGAACATTTTAGGTTTCCCTTAATTTTTTTTAATTATTAAGATTTTCTTTCCTAAGGCTTTGGAGGGGTCCACCTTTGCTAGGCAGGAGATGGTTCACCTATAAGCACTTTGCTGAGACAAAGAGAGGCGCTCGAAGCACAGCAGCCGAGCTAACCAAAGCAGCGTAGGCGGTTAGCGAGTTTTGGCAGGAAAGGAGGAGAGAAAGAGTTAGCGTTAGCATTTAGGGTGCTGGAGCAACAGTAACTCTGCAGTACCTCTTCCTCCCCGCACATCATGGACTTCAAATTCTGATCCATGAGTCTAAGCTCCTCCTCCAGCTGCCTGACTCGACTGGGTTAGTCCAATATGGGCAGGGAATGGGGGAAGTGGGGGCGGGAGACAGGGAGGGGGAGCCACAAATGTGGTGTGTCCCAGGGTGGGGTGTATTGGTGCATGCATTTGGAAAACAAAGGGAGACTGTGGTTAGTGCACCCCTGAGCTGTTCATACTTTGACTTCTTTTTCTCAACACAGGGAGCTTGGTGGCTAAAGGACCACAGACAGTGGGTCAAGTTAACTGAGATTATGCAGACTCTGCTTTGTTCCAATTGAACCTAATTCCACATTCTTGCAATTCACTCAAATTAATAGAATTTTATATAATGTACACTGCCTGTTGCTTTGGAGGTCCTTTTAGACACCACAGGCATGCATCATATTGGGGAACTGTTCATGCAATATATAACCAATACTGTGAACACGTGACAAATTACTCTAGTCCTGGATACATATTTAGTGTTGGCTGGAGACATTCAAAGAATTAAATATCCATATGCATCAACATAACGGAATGAAGTTAAAAAAAACTTCTACTTTTGGTTAAAATACAGTAACAATGGATGTATAAGTGTGTAATAAAATAACACCAGCACAGATGATATCGTAACTTGACCTGGTAGGTACAAGCAGCAGCTGAGCTGCAGACATGTGCTCTGTTGTTGACGGTAATTAATACTCACGCCTCAGCCACCTCAGCACGCTCTTCAGAACGCTCCAAGTCGCCCTCAAGGATCACCAGCTTACGGGCCACCTGCAGGTAAAACCAACCAACATCTTTAACACACGCAGCATGACAGAGACAGAGGTGAGTACTGCTTCCAGTTTAAACTATGAGAACAACACAGACCTAATAGCACTAAAGCATTATTGATTCAATTTTTAGGACTCATGAGGTCTCAAGCAGTCACTAGATAAATAGGACAAGATTGTGTTTCCTCCCACATCTAATCCAGGATACAAGCACTTTTTAAATAAGGGTGTAAATCACGGACAGTAAAAACTAGACATGCTGAATGTAAGCGTAACCGTTTTAGTCCAAAAGTGAATGTGGTGTTGACTCTTCAGAGAGCCAAGGGAGATTACGGGTCACATGCGAACCTGTTCACAAAACAGTTAACAAACATGGACAGTGCAGTAAGTACAGAGGCTAGACTCTGAACTCTGTGGCTGCAGGCAGGCAGTCAATGACAGCCTTAATGTTCTTAAACAGAGTGGATCCTGCCAGAGTAATCCACTGGTCAGTAGTGTGAGGGCCGTCTCAGCAACACCAGGCTTAAGCCCCTGTCACGTCTAAACAACATGTTCCTTAAGCCTACAGCAGTGGACGGACAGATTGGGAGATTTAACTTCTAATAGTGAACCGCTCCTTTTGTGTTTCAAATGCCTGACAGTCTCCAAATGATTGGGTTCAAGATTTTCATATTACAATTAATTATGTGGATATTAAACAACATTCATTTAATAAAGCAGCAGTCACTAAAAGTCATCTCAAAAGATTTTAATTGGAACTCCATTAAAATGAAATTAAATCATATCCAATTAATTGTATAAAAGAAGGGAAGTCTTCCATATTCTATTAGAAAACAGCTAAATGCTAAGAATAGACAAAACAGATAAAAGCTAAAGAAAACGAACAGGCACAGAAGGGGCTCAATAAAAGTATGAGGCCCACTTCAATATGGTATGCAATGAGACAGCATTCGAGCCCAATTAAAGATTATTTTGGAATCGAATGATCTAAAACAAAACAACATTTAGAAAAAAAAACTCAAATCCCTCAAAGCTTTTTAGGTCACATAAGAATATAAACATACATCTCTGTAATTCAGAACCCAAACAGGCTTCCATCTCTGTGTATTTAACACTGAGCACTAAAGTACGCACCTCCTCATATTTGCGGTCCGCCTCTTCAGCGATGTGTTTGGCCTCCTTCAGCTGCATCTCTTGAAGCTCCATCTTCTCCTCGTCTTTTGTTGCTCTGTTCTCTATGACCTTCATTCCTCTGTAAAGCAAGGATGCAAAAAGGCCAGGTAAGTTTTACTTAGAACTTTAGCTTTAGTTTTACCCTTAGCTTTTATAAATGACAGGTGTCACAAGCATTTGCAATGAGTGAAAATTGTCGAAAATGTTTTCTGCTTAATTTTAGTGTTTGGACACACAATGCACAGTGTACAAAAAAGACGCCACGATATAATGTTTTTCTTAAATTATATACGTTTTACGTCTAACTAGTCACCATCAAAGCCAGGCATTTGTGTTATTTAAATGACAAAACCCCAGATTGGGAAAGTCCAGACTAAAGTAAAGGCACATACTCAAAAATGTTCATCATACTCATCAATTACAACTAGTGTGTGAACTGAAGTCACCTCTCGCTCTCATCTGCAGCCTTTTCTGCTTCCTCGAGTTTCTGCAGTGCTGTGGCCAGCCTCTCCTGGGCCCTGTCCAACTCTTCCTCAACCAGCTGGATACGTCTGTTCAGGGACGCTACCTCAGCCTCAGCCTGCAAGAACAGAACAGCCAGAGTTAATCACACTCAGCAAAACATTCAAAACAGCACCATTCAGTCAGAGTGTACAGGCATGTGGAGCTGAAATATGGGGAGTGTATGATCTATCTCACGCTGCACTGGCTGCTTGCCTGTTTTAAAAGGCAGAATTTAAGCGGTTAAAAATGTAACTGTTTTCCTAAAGATCTGTCCTCAGAACAGATTGACCCTTGGGATGTTACCAAAGCAATCATTAAATCATTAGGTAGACATACATCTCGGGAGCCAGTGGCTCTGAAGCTATATACCACAGAACATCCTCCCATGGGACACCAAAGAATGTTTTTCTTCAGAAGCTTTTAATTACTTTTCAGATAAACCTCAAAATGTAAAGTTCAGGGAGAAAGAGACCAACTCCCCACTTGTCACACTGCAAGATCAAAAAGCTTCTTTAGCTTCAATATTTTGTGCTTGGGGCTTTCATGGCTAATCCCCTAATGTCTTTGGTGGGACAGGAAAGATACAATAACCCAGAAGAAAGGCTCGAAGGAAATGAATGGAGAAGTAAAAGAGCACTGGAGCATCTGGGTTTGTGGCGCATTGTCATGGCCGAGACTACATCTTTCAAAGCTCTGCTCCTTAGAGAGTTCAAGACACATTCTGCGCTGGCTGTGTTACGGCCACTGTCTCAGAACCAAAGACACTGAACACACTGTGAATCCCACACAGTACGGCCTTGTAGACCAAATGGTTTTGTTGGAGCAACACATTGTTTGCCTGCTAAAGTAGGCCTCGATAACAGACAGTTAACTGTTCCAATGCCAGGGGCTTTCATTGATAGCAAACACGATCAAAATCAATTTCACTAGGTATTTCTGAAGTTTTTGCTTAGGCTTAATATGATAATAACTGAAAAAACACATGCATCAAAGCCCAGCTCTACACTTGCTGTAAAAATCCATCAAATGACCCCCCGCTCCAGGTGTGGACAGACAGAAGCAGCAGACCCAGAGAGATACGATGATGGCCGAGATTAGAGCAAGAAAGTTCAAATTCCAGAATTCCAAGTGTCCCACTGAAACATAGGCAGTGGTCCCGTCAGCATAAAAGAGCCAGTGTTCCTCACTCCCTAGCAGAAGACAGCTAATCAATCCCCCGCCCTGTCAAACCCTCTCAGCCCGAGCCAATTCCAGTCAGATTCACCAGGGCAGCCGGGGAATGCAACAAATGGCATTCCAAATATTCCCTATGGCCAAAATAAATAATTCACATTAAAACTCTTTGTCTGATTAACTGGCAAACCGTAATTAACCGGTAAAAATTATCATGACTGAAAGAGATGAAACCCACACCAGCAGGATCTCACAAACATGCAGGCAAAAATGATCTCACAAAAACGCATACAATTTGTATAATTACAATTTGTATGCATTTAAAGTAAAATGAAAGGTTCACTGTTTGCTGATTAGCAGCATAATCAATAGTGGAAGGTCAACCCTGCATCAGTGTATTCTACTGATATTTAAAGACGCTTTGACAGAAAAAAGACAAACTCTGTTAAGTGAATTTTGCATTCAGACAGAAATGAGTATTTTAGCCGTTTCCTATAGTATTGCTCATGAGTGTTGTGACACTACTCTTTGTATCAGTATCGAAATCTAAACCCCGGAATCATGACGTCCCTAGTAACAAAATATATGACAAATAATTGCCATGGCTTTACTGAAATATGTTGTGAAAGCTTTTTAACCTTTTGACCACAGTCATGGTGAAATACAGCTCTACGTGTTCCAGAAAAGTGCCATGGAAATTCTGTTTTGTAATTCCAGACCAAAGAAAGTAATGAAATACCTGCTCCCTTTTCATATCAAACCACTCAGTTTGGGGGTTAGTTTAGGGATTTGCTCTTTCCTGCCCTTTTTACTTGATTCTGCTCTCACTGTTGGAGACTTACCATTTTTAAATCCTTAATTTCACTTCCACTAAAAGATAATCTCAAAGACTCCTCTATACTTGTAGGCCTACGGTAAAGCACCATGAGGCGCTTGCTACAGGAATCCTTAACAAAGTTGGAATCCCTTAATAAATAAAAGACTGCCTTTAAAAAAAAAAGTAAATTACTCTGACATTCCTCCCAAGTCACATTTGCCTGAGATCTTTCTGCAGAAAAGGCAAGCAGTAGGTATGCGACATATGAGAAGTTTGGACATTGCCAAGGACTTTTTTGCTTTGAGGCAGTGAAGAGAGCACAGGAAATGATTAACCTTCTGCTCTCTGGGACCTGGGCCAGGTTGACTCAAGCCAATAGAAAAGGAGACTGGGAGGGGATGCAGGAAGTGGGAGCAGGTTGACTAAACAGTTCACTACTCCCTGGGTCAAACCATTTTGACTCCCACCACACCAAGAGCAGGTTTTTTCTCTTCTGGGCTTCTAAGGCCTGGACTGTGATGTCTGTTTCAAAATGATAGCTTGAGAAAAGGACCATAAGGCCAGGCTGTGAATGGCAGAGCTAATTTGATCATGTTAAATACCCAGACTGCATCTGTGTCAACAGAATGTGCTGGGATCAGATGAAACGGCTTACAGCACCTTACCTTGCCATAGTAATCAACAGGGGTGGTAAATAGAAAGGTAAAAGAAAGGTGGGCCTACTTGCCAATGCATTTTCACATCAAGGAACTATAACTACTAACTATGGTCCAATTAAATGGAAGGTTTAAAAATACACTGATAACTGTAATCAAATGACAGAAATAGAGGTCAAATTAAAATGAGAGGCAACACCAGTCACTCGGCTAAATTAAAGGAGTGACATCAAGACTACTAAATTAAAGGAATAGTTTCAACACCAACCTGTTGGTTTGGGGTCAAATTAAAAGAGGACCATCAGTACCCTAATGACTGTGGACAAAAAAATCAGCAAGAAAATCAGCAATAAGTGACCACAGCGTTACCCAAGCTCTCAAATTGTGCATTATTCCTTTCCTATTAGTTATGTTGTTCTTTGACTAGATTTAGAGGCGAAACTTTAATAGTGAAACTCTTCAATTCATGTCCAAAAACCTCCGACAAATACCACTGAACTTAGTCTGAATGGTTAATACACTTCGTATATACTTTGGACAAAGATCTTTTGGTTGTTTTTTTATTCACATGCATTTTCTGTCTTTTCTGTTGTTTTGTTAAATACAGTCTATGTGATTAAAAGACTAGATTTACTACGCTACATTTAATGATACTGGCTTGACCAGACTGGTAAAAAAAACCTCTGGAACATAAAAATGACATTAGTGTGTTAAACAGCTGATCGGTTAGAGCTCAGCACGTAACCAGCCTGTCGTTAAATCACTATAGCAACAAGGAAACTCGATCTGCACGAACCACCAGCTCTGTCCTGAAACCCACAAACAAAAGTCTGCAAATTCATTCATAACGGAGCGGCCCTTATGGGCACTACTTCACATTTTTAAATGTAAATTAAGGGGCAGGAGGAACGCACACAATGACCCCCTATCTCCCTCTCATAAAGCTAAAATTCACTTTTTGCTGGAATAGTATGTGCAATACCTTATTTTGTGCAATAGTCTTACCAGATGAAAAACCACTACTAATGCATGCAAACAACCTCCTCCTAACCACCATCTGTCACACTGGTAATTCATTAAACTGTAAGTTAGTATTTATACCCAGCATTTGTGCACCTACAACAGTTAATTTCATATTGAGTATTTTTTTTTCTGCAGATTTTTATTGGGTTTATTTAGACTTCATATTTGAAATTGTTCTTGTCTTTGGATCTCTTGTGCAGTTTTAACATAAGCAATTTCCTCCGGGATCAATAAAGATTTCTGACTCTGTCGTTAATAATTTAACTGTAAGTTACTTATCTATAGTATTCATATTCATATATGTATACCCTTAATATTTATAATATTTATACTTTATTGTATCTATAGTATTTTTACTAATCTATATTAGCTATACCCTATAATATCTATACAATTTTTATCTATAGTATTTAAACCCTATCGTATCAACAGCATTTTACTTGGCTATAGTATTTATACCCTATAGATTTGTAATATGTATACCTTATAGGATCTATAATATTTATAGTATTTCATTATTGTCCGTTTTCCACCTTAAACGCCACAGCTCTTGGTCGGACGCCAGTTTAGCTGCTGCAGTGTTTTAAGGTGGAAAGGAAAAGTCGATAAAGAAGCTGGAGATAATTAAATTCGCCCCCTCCCTCAAGGTCCATCGTGTCTTACTCTTTCCCTGGCATGTCTCTCTGAGTCGACCTCCCTCTGGAGAGCTTCTGCACGGTCCTCTGCCTCGTCGGCCTGCTGCTGCAAAGACTGGATCTTCCTCTTCACAGCCTCGATGGAGGTTATTCCAGCCATTGTGGAAGCAAGTCTTGGTCTTTAGCTTTTTTATCTTTTACTCTGAGCTACGGTGGGACACCTAAGACAGGACCGTGAGGAACCAGACCCTCTCACAAGCCTATCGATCGGTGCACACGGATACTTTTTCCTCCCCGCAGGATTTAAAACCATGCCATTTACTGTTTTCTCAGAGGACCGTCTGTCTGCTGCCCTTTTCCTACAATAAACTGCCCCGTAGAAAAGTTACCCTCCGCGGACCCCCCCAAACCCCGCCCACTTCTTATCTACTGTGACGTCATGAGTCACAGGCCTCTCACGTTTTGAAGATCCACAATATGGACAAAAGTATTTGGACATACCTTTTTTTCAAGGTTTGCATGGCACGACAGTTAAGCCACTTTGACGAACAGCCCACAGGACAGAAGGGGAGCAGCAGAACCGAATACAACACAATGGCACAAATAGAGAAATACTGTCTCATATTTTATGCTCAAATAGTATGGCATATCCAGTAGTCACAGGTATAACAATCCTACATGTTGGAGACAGTGCCATGCTGGACACAGTTTGGGGAAGGCTCTTTTCTGTTCTAGCTAGACTGTGCCCCAGTGCACAAAGTGAGGTCCATAAAGACACAGTAGGATGAGCTTGGTGTGGGAGAACTTGACTGGCCTGCACAGAGCCCTGACCTCAACCCCTTCCAGCACCTTTGGGATGAACTGGAACGGAGATTGTGAGCCAGACCTTCTCGTCCAAAATCAGAGCCTGACCTCATAAATGCTCTACAGAATGAATGGGCAAAAATGGCCACAAAACTCCTAAGACATTGTGGAAAGCCTTCCAAGAGTGGGAAGCTGTTATAGCGGAAATGGGTGAAACAACTCCACATTAAAGTCTATGTATTTGACTGCGATGCCATTAAAGTCCCTGTTGCTGTAATGGTCAGGGGTGCCAATACTTTACCCAATCCCATTTCAGCAGACTTTCAACGATTATTAAAAGTGAGTTTGTGTCCCCTTCTGCTGCAACTGCTTTCATTTATGGGAAGTATTTAGATACATTGTTGTGAGGATTTGATTGTATCCACCCACAACAGCAACAGTGAGGTCAGGTAATGTTGAATGATTCTTTTTGGACCAAATGCATCACATTCTATGTAAAGTAAAGTGGCCCCGTACAGTTAAATATGAAGACACCATACCCCAGCGCACAGTATAATCAAATTCTGTCTCTGGATTTAACCCATTCAACAAGCGAAGCAGTGGGCTGCCAGAAACGCAGCGCCCGGGGAGCAGTGTGTGGATGGTACCTTGCTCAGTGTACCTCAGTGGTGCCACATGTAGTCTTAGGAGTCAACCCCACAAGCTTCTGAGCGAAGGGGCAACTCCCCAACCACTAGGCCTCCAGCTGCTCCAATGCTCTTCTTTAAAGATTATATAAATTATGTGTGCGCATCTTAACCCTCCTATTCTCCTTGGGGTCAATTTGACCCCTTTCAATGTTTATCACTCAAAAATGAATAGTTGGCTTTGTTTTGTTTGCGAGAGGGAAAGGGGGCGGGGTCACCAACATCAATCATTCTGGTTCATTCTGTGAGAGTCATG